>JAENRP010000207.1:41428-76601 GCA_024741835.1 Diplocarpon mali
AAAAAAAAAGGAGAAAAATAATAAAAATATAAAAACAATAATACTAGGCCTACTGCCCCTCCCTCCCCTTCCTTATAACTCCTCTAACCCCTCCTCCTCTACGCTTAAGGAGACGAGCTCTAACTCTATTCTAGAGCTGGAACTCGCCTCTTAAATACGCCTCCGCCTAAAATGACCCCAACCTCCTTTTGCTATTGCTAGCGCCGCCCTACTAGCTGCTACGCCTAACGCTACCCTTGCTATTATAAGCCCCCCTCTCCTTATAAGAGACTCTGCTACTATAGTAGTCCGCTTTACCAACGTAGTAATAGACCTTAAGAGGCTTAGCATAGTTCGGCTGGATTGCTTTAACCTTGCTAGCCGAGACTCGATAAGGTCGCCGCACTCCTATAAGAAAGTTAATAATCGATTCGATACTAATTCGGATTTAACTTATAGCAACCGTCGCCTAGATCCCCTTTAGCTAGCTTGCTATAGCCTTAGCTATAGAGCGGAGCTTTATAAGGCTAGCGCGCTTAAGTTGAGTGCGGCTAGTCAGAGCCTCCGCGCTAGCTACTAGTAGGAGGTTAATAAGGATTTAAGCGCGCTAGACCGCCTTTTAATAGAGCATCTCGCGGTTCCCTATTGAAACCGCCTAAGCGTTATTATTATTATTATCGCTGCTATTATCCTCCTCTTATTGCTAGGCAGCCTTCCCCTGCTACTCCTTAAGGGCCGCAGATAGTACTGCGAACTCCTTATTAATATAAGAGGGAAGCTATAAATAAGTATTAGCGCGACCAGAACTTTAGACTCAATTCGGGGTACTTATAAGGATGCACTCCGCCTTTTACTCCTAGCATTAGTAGCACTTCTTACTATATTCTAATTCAAACTCGCACTTATATATAATATCGCATATAAAGCGCTGCATGCACTAGTAGTAATAAATGCGATAGGCTACTGCAAGGGCACCTAATAGCAGGGGAATTGGCACTATGCGTATTAGACGCGATTCGACCTTAGACTAAGGCAAACTTACTTATAGTAGTTAATAGTAGTAATAGTAATTGTTTCTACTACTATGCATTAGCCCTGCGCTATAGTAGTAGGAGTAGGGGACTTATGCGATTATATATAATTATATTGAGCTTAAGTAAGTCGGCGCAGTAGGTATAGGAAACTTCTAAAGGTCGATAGTCGATATATTAGTAAGAGTTAGGGAAGGAAGGTTACCCCTTTCTTCCCTATAGCTATATACGTATCAATATCCTACTAACTAAGCAGTAGGGTCATATGACAATATATTAGAGTAATAGCTATATCACCTATCTTAATACCCTTACTTAGACCTTACTCCGATTGACTTGCAGTTAGGAAAATAATAATTATCCTTTTGCGCTAATCCAACTCCTAAGTATCTCTCTAAATTAAAAACAATCAATTAATAGCAACCTCTATTAAAATCACTAATCTTACTCGTAGGGTAGGACTAAGAGTCAAATTTCCTAAAAGATATTCCTTTATAAGACTATATGACTTGACTTGCAATCCAGGCCTAAGAGTCGATTTAAAAACTTTCTTTTATAAGACTATGTAACCTAACTTATAAGGCAGGCCTAGGAGTCGTCCTTAAGCCTATTAAGCCCTTACTATCTTCTATAACCTTAGTATATCTTTAAACGCTTTAAACTTTGCAACTGTCTCTAGTAGCTTTATAAATCTATCTACTACTATTCGATTAGTTAGGATATAGGTAATTAATAACTTATTCTTCGTAATAAGGTCGCAGATAAAGTAGTAAGCAATATTAATATATTTCGATCGCTTATATAAATATAGATTCTTTATAAGTGCAATTGCCTTTATATTATCTACTTAGAGATTAATATAGTTCTTATCTTATTTAATATACTTAGCGAAACCTATATCTTTTAAAACTTAGGCGATCTATAATCCTTACTTGCAATTTGATAATATTAATATATATTCGGCCTTAGTACTTGCAGTAGCTATTGATTTCTACTTCCTACTTCCTTATAATATAGGTCTGCTATATAGTACTACTACACTTTCAGATATACTTTTCCGACCTTTTATATTTGCCTAATCGGAATTAGTATATACCTTAAGCTTTACGCTTATATATTTCATTAGTCTATATCTTACCTTTTATATGATTGTCAATTAAAGGTACCTTTTAAGTCGCTTGACTACATTCTTATATTAAATCGTCGGATCCTTTAAGTTCTAACTAAGTTGCTTAATAATAAAGGCGATATCTGGTCTTATATATACTATAGTATATATAATCGCTCTAATATCCTATTAGTACTTCTTCAGATCTCCTTTCTACTTATTTTTATTAGTAGGCTCTAACTTATTATACTTTCCTTCGATTAGAATACGCTTTAGCTTAAAGTTGGGAGTATAAGTAGAGAGTCCTATTCGGTCTAAGATCTTCTTAATATACTGCTCTTAATTCAACTAGAGTTCTTAAGTAGAGCAGTTCCTTATGATGCAGATGCTAAGGATCTTATAAATTCCCTTTAGATCCTTAGTATTAAAACGTTTCCGAATCGTTATAAAGAACCAATCCAATTAAGTAGTTGTTTTCGCAACTATAGCAATATTGTCGATATATAATAGTAATTTGATTCTACGCTTAGTATAAGTAAATAGATAAGGGTCAGCTAAGCTTTAAATAAATCCTATTTTCACTAAAGTAGAGCTATATAAGAGGTTTTAATCATAAGCTGATTGTTTAAGCCTATAGATACTGCAAAGTATATAAAGAGAGTGGCCAGCGCGTATAAGAATACTATTAGGTTAGGAGAGAAAAATCCATTCCTTTATAATTGCTTTAGTAAATGCATTTTTAATATTATACTATCTATATTTAAGGTCCTTAGCAGCTACTATCGCTATGAATATGCGAAAGGTATCTATGCGAACTATTGGCATAAACGTATTGAAATAGTCTTCTCTATACTATTAGGAGAAGCCCTTAGCTATAAGCCTTGCCTTATAACGCTCTAGGGTTCCATCTATATATATCTTAATTGTAAAGACCCACTTTATTAATACTAGGTTCACGTCCTTTAGCATTGGTTCTTCTATTTATATGCCATTTGCAATAAAAGAGCTTATTTCCTCTTAGATTACCTTATTCTATACTGCTCTATTCTCTAAGTTATTAATAGCTTTATTATATATCTTTAGAAGAGAGATTTTCATTATCTCCCTAGTAGCTAAGAATATATTATCTTTATTAAAGCTTTATTAAAGTTCGAGCTTATAGATCCTATGCGCTATTATAGCCTAGATATACTTAGACTCGCGTTCATTTAAGGTATCTTTCGGTTCTAGGTCTCTATTCCTCTTTAAGGATATAGGTTCAGCTATAGGTTCTATAGGCTTATTATTTAAGGAACCGCTTTTTAATAGTAGAGGCTTATTATTACTTATACCTATTTTAGGAATATCCTTTATTATAAGCGCTTTAACTAAAGGGATGACGATATTAAAGTTGTTCTATACTTTAGGCAGTTCGCAGACAATAGGAATAGTCTATTCGGCCTTTGGACGACTAGCTGATCGTCAATTAGCAAGTGCGCTTAATATACTTAAGCTAAGAGAAAGGGGTTATTAGTTTAGCTTAATAGTATTACTATCGAGTGGTATACCTTACGAATCTTTAGGTATATAAAGCTTTAAAGATAGCTCTTTCCTATTTTAAGATTCGTTAAACTCAATTACTAAGGATATAATTACTTGCCTTAGATCTAGCGCGTATACTATCTATTGCTTTATTATCTATTTAATATACTTAATAAATATATACTCTTTACCTTAATCTATTAGCTTCTTACTCTTTATACCTATAGGCTAGGACTTTGGGCTAATATAAGAGTAGCAAACGCTTTTAAAGACGCAGATATAGTCTAAGCTTAGTTTCTATCTGAAATATACCTTATATAGTAATATTTAGATGCTATTAACTATTAGTCTACTACCTATTCTATTTTGTAAGTATGCGTTTGCTTTAATCGCAAGGTCCTAGAATTCTAATAGTAGGTTAGCATCTTATAGTAGAGCGCGATAGTCAGTCTCTACTTACTAAATGCTTTACTTAGCAATGCCATTCTAATAGGAACCTTTATATATTATAGTTAGTTTATAATAAACTCCTTATTTTGCCTATTTATTAAGCTTTACCTTAATCTTTAATATATTATTAGACTTAATAATTATTAGCTTTAATTAAGTCTAGCATTCCTCTATCACTTTCTAAGTTTCCAACTTTTCTATAAGCTTAGATTTAGTCCTAGTGCAAATGGTCTATATCTATTAAGTGGAGTTATCTACTATTTGAGAAAACCAATTATTTTCTCTAATTAAGGTTGTAAATAGTCTAGTAGTATTAATAGATATTAGCGCTAGTATCGAATCTTTCTATAGACTAAGCTTAGTTTGCGTCCAATTTCGAAGTTTTATCAGCTTGCAAATTCGGCACACTAGGCGATCCTTTAGTACTTAGATCTTCCATTTTAAAGTCAAGACCTTATATAAGCCCTTTAATTTCTTTAGCCTTAGATGCGCGAATCTTCTATATATTAGCTAATACTTTAATAGGCTTTCGGCTTCTAATAGCTTTAGTAGCCTATCGTTAGTTGATACTTTATTATTAGCAGCTAAAAAGGACTAGTAATAGCAGTTCGAGGTTTTACTATTTTCTAGTTGCAAGCCTAGCTTAGGAGTCATTTTTAGTAAAACCGCGAGATCTACTTACAGTCCTAGCCTAGGAGTCATTTCTACTAAATTCACTTATAATCCTAGCTTAAGAGTCCATTTATTCTCCTTATCCTTGCTTAATTGTATTAAGGCAGAGAGTGCACTTTCTTTAAAGGAATTCACTTATAGGTCTAGCCTAAGAGTCAATTTCTATAATATCACCTTTAAAATAATATAAAGTCTATCTTTAATTTTAACCTTAAAGATCACTTTATAGTTATTATTTATAAACTATATAAATTAATTATTAAAAACTCCTATACAATTCAATTCTATATAAATCTTATAGCTAAATAAGAGATTAATACCTAAGCTAAGTATAAGAAGAACATTTTATAAAAGGAAAGAAACGCTAGCAATATTCATCTCTATTATACTTATTAAGTCTATATATAACCTTCTACTACTAACCTTAATAGAGCACCTTTTTATTTTAATAAGCAGGCCTTTAAATAGGTAGGGTTTATCAATTATATATGCTATATAATTAGTATTATTATACTAGTCGGATTTAAGGATCTTATAAAGATCGGCTTTTAAGATATAGGTATCTTTATTATAATTATTATTTGAATTATCAAAAGTGGATTTAGGTTTAAATAACCTACTATTATTATTAAAGGTATCTGCTAAAGTTCTGGCTAAATAGCCTTTTCCTTTATCTTTCCTTAGTAGTTGCAGCCTTTAGTAGGATAAAGGCAGTTTGCTTCTTAACTTCTGCTTCAATTGCTTCTTAATATTAAAGCTAGCAATTATATTAATTAATTGCCTTTTAACTTTATAATTAGTAATATTATAAGCACTATTATAGAAGTAGTATCCCCGATAAGCTTAAGGGCTTATCCTACGCTCCTTCCTCTTCTTAGGCTTATTATTACCCTATAATATAGCATTTGCTAATTCAAAGTGTCCTTTAAGGTCTTACTTAATAGTTCAAAGGAAGTCGATCTTCTTATAAATCTTAAGGTTAGGTTAGATAAGAAGAGATTATTTTATAATAGCAAACTTAAAAAGGAGGCTATTAAGTAGGAAACTAAAAAGCTAAGTTTCCTTAAAAGTCATAGCTATCTTAGGATCTATAGCTCTTACTCTCCTTCTTACTTTATATAGTATAGATTAAGTAGAATCTATATTTATATCTATATCCTTACTATCTTTATCTTTTCTATATTAAAATAAAGTAATCTACTATAGTAGATACTAAGTATTAAGGGCAGTTATCTAAGAGTATTTTACCTTTAAAGTATCCTATCTTATCTTTATATTATTATAAACTCAAATAAAATCTCAGTCTTTATCGCTTAAACCTCTATTAATTTTAAGCTTGCATTTAGCTAAGGCTAGCCTATACTCCTTCTCCTTTTCTATATTTAAAATCTGCCTTTAGGATTCTCAGTTATTATCTACTAAAGCTCTTAGGCTAAGCTTATTTAGTATATCTGGCAAATTCTTAGTAGTTATATTAGCTATTAAAGTGGAAGTAGACAAATCGGTAGAGGGAGTATAAGGGGCTATTCTCGCATATTTAATAAGTGTCTTTTAAATCGCTATTTTAATGCCTTTGCTCTTAAAGTAAAGCTTTAAATCGTCGAACTATTATTGCTAGTTCTTCTAAGAGAGTTGGAGGTCTTTAGGCTTAGTGTTTCGATTGGAATCAGATGCTATTGCCGTTTTGAATAGAATTGCATTTAAAATCAAATAAATTAAATAGTTAAGGGCACTCCTCCTATCGAAAAGTTAAAATGATTAAATAGCAGGTGTTATAGAAGTATTAAATAGGGAGGAAGTCCTCTTGTTAAAAAGGGTTTTTAGGCTGTAACGCAGGGAATTATACCTCTTATAAAATATAGTAAAGCAAGGAATTATACCTCTTGTAATACTAAAGGGTTATAGAGCAAGGAATCACACCTCTTATAATATAGGTTGGCTAAATAAGGAATTATACCTCCTATTCGCCGATTGCTCGCCTCTTACTATAAGTCTCGTTTAACTTCCTACTAATAATTGTAGCGCAAGTGCTTTCTAAGGGAAGTTAATAATCTATTATCAGTCTATCTAAGGCTTATAACCTATTAAGCTTAAGTGAGTTAGCGCAGTAGGTATAAGAAACTTCTAAAGGTCGATGGTCGATATATTAATAAGAGTTAAGGAAGGAAGGTTACCCCTTTCTTCCCTATAGCTATATATATATCAACATCCTACTGACTAAGCAGTAGGGTCATATGATAATATATCAGAGTGATAGCTATATCACCTATCTTAACAAATTATTATATTAAAGAAGGAAGATCTTATAAAGGGAAAAACAAATTTAAGTGCATAACGCGACTTATGCTAAACTAAATATAAAATAGTACCATTTGCATAATAATATGCTAAGTACGCTACTATACGAAAATCATCATAACCTACTAACGCTTGTAGGCAAGCGTTCTTAAAGGGGAGGGGTAGTATAATAGCTATACCTCCACTTAGTGCAATTACCTAGGAGTATAGCATTTTAAGGTTTTATAATCTCAATTTAACGTAGGGTTTTCTCAAATCGACTCTAAAGGTGCAAAAGGATATTCTTATATAATATTACGTAAATAGACAAAGAGCCTTAAGCTGCTTATATATATAAGGAAGAAGGGCTCTCCCTTAAGGAGGGCTCTCTAACTTCTTCATTTCCTTTGTATTAGACCTATAGAATACGCCTTTTGCACTACTCCTTGCTCCTATACTTGATCTCGCACTTCGGCGGTTCTGTGTCGTTACAAAGAGGAAGAATCCGATACGCTTAGTAAGTATAACGCTCTAAGACTTTAAAAGGCCTACGAGCTATATATTAAGTTACTACCCTTCCTTTATAACCTAGCCATATGCTTTTCTAAAAGCACTGCGAATACGCTACTTCTATTGCAGTTAATTAATTATAAGATTAAGTTCAAAGGACTACTACTAATAATAAAAACCGCCTACTTATATAAAATGAGTGAGATTAAACTTAAGAAGATAAGGGAATACTTTATAGATAATTTAAAGAAGGGATTTATATAACTGTCTAATGCTACCTTCTTATCGCCTATCCTATTTATAAAGAAACCTAAAGGCGGCCTACGGTTTTATATTAACTATCGAGAGTTGAATAAACTTATTAAAAAAGACTAGTACCCTCTCCCTTTAATTATAGAAACCCTTGACCGACTTAGGAATGCGACGCTTTTTATAAAGCTTAACGTCTATTATATATTCTATTGCATTTTAATAGACCCTAACTCTATAATATAAGTAGCCTTTAGGATAAGGTACGGCTCTTTTAAACTAGTAGTACTCCCCTTTAGACTATATAATAGCCTGGCTACCTTCTAGTAGTATATTAATACTATCCTAATAGAATACTTAAACGACTTTTACTCTATATATATTAATAATATCTTAATCTTTTCGAAAACTAAGGAAGAGTACTAATGCTATATTAGATAAGTCTTAAAAAGACTATACGAAGCTGGCCTATAGGTTGATATTAAAAAGTGCGAATTCGAAGTCACTAGTACTAGATTCCTAGGGTTTATTATTACTAACTAAGGAGTGCAAGTCGACCTTGCTAAGGTTAAGGTTATTAAAGAATAGACCCTCCTATCGATAAAGAAATAAGTATAGTTATTCTTAAGATTCTATAACTTCTATTAAAGATTTATTAAAGCTTATAATCGAATTGCGCGCCCCCTTAATCAGCTGATGATAAAAGAGACTAGCCTAACGTTCGTCTTAACTGAGGAATAATAAGACGCATTCGAACAATTAAAGAAGCGGCTATTAAACGCGCCTACCTTACTATACTTTAAAAACCACCGACTAATAAGGATCGAGACCGACTGCTTAGACCTAGCGGCGGCCGGAGTGCTTAGCCAAAAGGATATATAGGTTCTATACCGGTAATCGATATTCACGTGAATATAGTTAAGTACTTATTATTAAAAAGAATCTATTATAATGTCTGTCTATCTCTATATAATTAAGATAGTACCTTTATACCTATAAATGTCCTCCTTCCTATAGTCCCTCTTAGCTATATATAGATATCCTTCCGAAGTCCTTTAGCTAAATAGCCGTTTGAAATATATACGAAACCCCTTATATCGCATATGGTATAGTTATATAGGATGACCTTAGGAATAAGGGCAGCTTGCCTCTTATATAAGAATCTGCGTACTAATACTGGTAGTACTTTCTTTTAAAAAGACCTTTTCAACTCGTATAAGGAAGTATATAAAATAGGTATATAAAGGAGGTAGATTAGTAGTAAATAATCAAATAGTAATAAAGAAAAAAATAGTAAAGATAAATAGCTTAATAGTAAAAGCAAGTATAATAGGTGATAAGGATAGTATATAGGAAGTAGAATAGCAAAGATAAAGGCAAATAGTAAAGAGGGAAAGGAAAGGTATTTAAGTAATAGAAGTAATCTAAAGTCTTTATTTGAGCCTTATAGTAGTGCGATTATAGTCTAGTTGCGTTCTAATAGGTTCGAGACTCTTTATTAAAGAGTTATCTAAAGTTATAATCTACTATAGTTATGAATTATAATAATCTATAAAAAGGAAAAGAGGGGCCTTTGAGAAGGTATATATATTAAGCTTCCCTTCTCTCTTAATCTCTTAACTCTAACTCCTACTTCTTATAAGTAGGTCGATTCCCCCTTTTGCTTTTAAATTGATTAACCCTATAGTAGATCTTATTTTATATTATCCTATTAATACTATTATTATTATTAGTAAGTGCTTCGATTATTGGCTGACCCCCTTTAATATATACCTTACTTACTTAGATAGTGCTTAAATGTAATCCTAAAGACCTGCCTAAGGCGTTTTAGGTGCTTTGCGTATATTATACGCAAGTGATATTAAGAAATGAGGCTAGTAAGAATAATACTAGCTATATATATGCATTTAATACTTTCACTTTTAAGAAGTGCGACTACTATATTGCGTAATAGGCAAAGTGTATCTTAGTAAGTGCCCTTTAATATCCTCTTACTTTAATAACCTTTAATAGATATCCGTTTTAGATACCTATTTAAGCTTAGGATAAGTATATTATTCTTTAGAATGCTTAGGTTAGCGGTAATATTAAAGCGATTTAGGAAGCGGCCTAAATCCTGTTTAAAGAGACTTAGATATAAATCTCTATAGTCTTAAAGACTTAAGATGCCCTTTAGCTAGCTTAGTTAAACGAAGCTTATACCCTTTATTATAGTATCGACTTTGCAAATACTTAGCAAGCTATAAGTGCCCTTGAATCTATTTAATATCAATAACTAACTATTAGTAGGATCTATTGCATGCTATTTAAGGTAGTAATACTGCCCTTAGGCGCTTTGAAACTTAAGGCGCTAAGGTACTCGGCTCCCTTTAATATATAAAGGGGCTATTTAGCTCGGCTAAGGGCCGCTCTTAAGCTCCCTTTAATAATATCTGCTATTAAAAGGGCAAGGGCAGATAGGTCCCTTCTAAGGGCTCTTTAAAGGGCAGGGATCTAGATCTTAGTGATTTGGATAAACTGAATTTAAAGGAGATTGCGGCTGCTCTTACTTAGGTGCGAGCTTAAGAGGAGCGGGCTAACTTAGTCGCTATTTCGGGTAGTAAGGCTTCTAGGCCTTAGGGGTTTAGGGATCTACACTTTAAAAATCCTAGTGCTTAAGATAGGTGCTTATTAGGGGTAGAATCTGTTGCAGGAATGCCCGTCACATGTTTGTCACATGATCTGTCATATGACACATCATACATATGATGTGTCATATGACTTGCCATATGACTTAGTGGCAGCCCTTGTTAAATAGCTCGTAGTTAGAGAGCTCTTATAAATAAAGATATAAGACACCTAATATCGTCGTTTGCACCTTATACTTCTTTGTGCCCTCTTTTAGTTTACTATCAAGTTCACTATTAGAGAACCTTTATTGCTATAGGTTATGAGCCCCGTATGCTTATAAATAGCATTTGACAAATTCCATCGATTAGAGTCTCCCTTATAAACGAAAAGGCTAATCGACATTTTAAGTTTTACTTAACTAATAATATATAATATATTAAGATAGGTGATACAGCTATCACTCTAATGTATTATCATATGACCCTACTGCTTAGTCAATAGGATATTAATACATATATAGCTATAGGGAAGAAAGGGGTAACCTTCCTTTCCTAACTCTTACTAATATATCGACTATCGACCTTTAGAAGTTTCTTATACCTACTGCGCTAACTCACTTAAGCTTAATAGGTTATAAGCCTTAGATAGACTGATAATAGATTATTAACTTCCCTTAGAAAGCACTTGCGCTATAACTATTAGTAGGAAGTTGAATAAGACTTATAGTAAGAGGCGAGCAATCGGCGAATAAGAGGTATAATTCCTTATTTAGCCAACCTATATTATAAGAGGTATGATTCTTTACTCTATAACCCTTTGGTACTGCAAGAGGTGTAATTCCTTGCTTTACTATATTTTATAAGAGGTGTGATTCCTTATATTATAGCCTAAAAACCCTTTTTAATAAAAGGACTTCCTTCCTATTTAATACTTCTATAATACTTGCTATTTAATTATTTTAACTTTTCGATAGGAGGAATGCCCTCAACTATTTAATTTATTTGATTTTAAACGCAATTCTATTTGAAATAGCAATAGTATCCGATTCCGATCGAAATACCAAGCCTAAAGACCTCTAACTCTCTTAGAAGAACTGGTAACGATAGTTCGACGATTTAAAGCTTTACTTTAAGAGTAAAGGCATTAAAATAGCAATTTAAAAGACACTTATTAAATATATAAGAATAGCCCCTTATACTCCTTCTACCGATTCGTCTACTTCTACTTTAATAGTTAATATAATTGCTAAGGATTTGCCAAATATATATTAAACAAGCTTAGCTTAAAAGCCTTAATAGATAATAACTGAGAATCTTAAAGGCAGATTTTAAATATAGAAAAGGAGAAGGAGTATAAGCTAGCCTTAGCCAAATGCAAGCTTAAGATTAATAGAGGTTTAAGCAATAAAGACTAAGATTTTATTCGAGTTTATAATAATACAAAGATAAGATAGGATACTTTAAAGGTAAAATACTCTTAGACAACTGCCTTTAATACCTAGTATCTACTATAATAGATCACTTCATTTTAGTATAGAAAAGATAAAGATAGTAAGGATATAGATATAAATATAGACTCTGCCTAGTTTATACTATATAAAGCGAGAAGGAGAGTAAAAGCCGTAGATCCTAGGATAGCTATGACTTTTAAGGAAACTCAGCTTTTTAATTTCCTACTTAATAGCCTCCCTCTTAAGTTTGCTATTGTAAAATAATCTCTTCTTATCTAACCCAACCTTAAGATCTATAAGAAGATCGACTTCCTTTAAACTATCAAGTAAGACCTTAAAGGACACTCTGAATCGGCAAATGCTATATTATAAGGTAACGATAAGCCTAAGAAGAGGAAGGAGCGTAAGATAAGCCCTTAAGCTCATTAGGGATGCTACTTCTATAATAGTGCTTATAATATTATTAATTATAAAGTTAGAAGGCAACTAATTAATATAGTCGCTAGCTTTAATATTAAGAAGTAATTAAAGCAGAAGTCAAGAAGCAAACTGCCCTTATCCCACCAAAGGTCGCAACTACTAAGGAAAGGCAAAGGAAAAGGCTATTTAGCCAGAACTTTAGCAGATACCTCTAATAATAATAGTAGGTCATTTAAACCTAAATCTACTTCTAATAATTCAAATGATAATTATAATAAAGATGCCTATATCTTAAAAGCCGATCTTTATAAGATCCTTAAATCTAATTAGTATAGTAATACTAATTATATAGCATATATAATTAATAAACCCTACTTATTTAAAGGCCCGCTTATTAAAATAAAAAGGCGCTTTATTAAGGTTAGTAGTAGAAGGTTATATATAGACTTAATAGGTATAGTAAAGATGAATATCGCTAGCGTTTCTTTCCTTTTGCAAAATATTCTCCTTATACCTAGTTTAAGCATTAATCTCTTATTTAGCCGCAAGATCTATATAAAGTTGAATTATATAAGAGTTTTTAATAATCAATTTATATAATTTATAAATAACAATTATAAAATGATCTTTAAAGCTAAAATTAAAGATAGACTTTATATTATCTTAAAGGTAATATTATAGAAATTGACTCCTAGGCCAGACCTATAAGTGAATTCCTTTAAGGAAAGTGCACTCTCTACCTTAATACAATTAAGCAAGGATAAGGAGAATAAATAGACTTTTAAGCTAGGATCGCAAATAAAATCTAGGAAATCGACTCTTAAGCCAGGACCGCGAGTAGATCTTGCGGTTTTATTAAAAACGACTCTTGAGCTAGGCTTGCAACTAGAAAACGGCAAAACCTCGAACTGCTATTATTAGTCCTTTTTAGCCGCTAATAATAAAGTATCAACTGATAATAGGCTATTAAAGCTATCAGAAGCTAAAAGCCTATTAAGGTATTAGCTAATATATAAAAGATTCGTGCATCTAAGGCCAGAGAAATTAAAGGGCCTATATAAGGTCTTAACCTTAAAATAGAAGATTTAAGTACTAAAGGATCGCTTAGTATGCCGAATTTGCAAGCTAATAAAACTTCGAAATCGGACGCAAACTAAGCTTAATCTATAGAAAGATTCGATACTAGCGCTAATATCTATTAATACTACTAGACTATTCACAACCTTAATTAAAGGAAATAATTAGTTTTCTTAAATAGTAGATAACTCCACTTAGCAAATATAGACCATTTGCACTAAGACTAAATCTAAGCTTATAGAAAAGCTAAAAACTTAGAAAGTGATAAAGGAACGCTAGACTTAGTTAAAGCTAATAGCTATTAAGTCTGATAATATATTAAAGATTAAGGTAAAGCTTAATAAATAGGCAAAATAAGGAGTTTATTATAAACTAACTATAATATACAAAGGTTCCTATTAAAATGGCATCATTAAGTAAAGCATTTAGCAAGTAGAGACTAACTATTATACTCTATTACAAGATACTAACCTACTATTAGAATTCTAGGACCTTACAGTTAAGGTAAACGCATACTTGCGAAATAGAATAAGTAGTAGACTAATAGTCAATAGCACCTAAATATCACTATATAAGGCATATTTCAGATAGAAACTAAGCTTAGACTATATTTACATCTTTAAAAGCGTATGCTACTCTTATATTAGCCTAAAGTCCTAGCCCGCAGGTATAAAGAGCAAGAAGCTAATAGACTAAGGTAGAAAGTATATATTTATTAAGTATATTAAATAGATAATAAAGCAATAGATAGTATACGCGCTAGATCTAAGGCAAGTAATTACATCCTTAATAGTTGAGTTTAATAAATCTTAAAATAAAGAGAAGCTATCCTTAAAGCTCTATATACTTAAAGATTCGCAAGGTATACTACTTAATAGTAATACTATTAAGCCGAACTAATAACCCCTTTCTCTTAGCTTAGGCATATTAAGCGCACCTACTAATCGACAACCAGCTAGTCATCCAAAGGCCGAATAGACTATTCCTATTATCTGCAAACTGCCTAAAGCATAGAATAACTTCAATATTATCATCCTTTTAATTAAAGCACTTATAGTAAAGGATATTCCTAAAATAGGTATAAGTAATAATAAGCCTCTACTACTAGAAAGCGGTTCCTTAAATAATAAGCCTATAGAACCTATAGCCGAACCTATATCCTTAAAGAGGAATAGAGACTTAAAACTAGAAGATACCTTAGACAAACGCGAGTCTAAGCGTATCTAGGCTATAATAGCATATAGGATTTATAAGCTCGAACTTCAATAGAGCTTTAATAAAGATAATACATTCCTAGCCACTAAGGGGATAATGAAAATCTCTCTTCTAAAGATATATAATAAAGCTATTAACAACCTAGAGAATAGAGCAGTATAGAGTAAGGCAATCTAAAAGGAGATAAGCTCTCTTACTATAAATAGTATATAAATAGAGGAACTAATACTAAAGGACATGAACCTAGTATTAACAAAGTGGGTCTTTACAATTAAGACATATATAAATAGAACCCTAGAGCATTATAAGGCAAGGCTTATAGCTAAGGGCTTCTTCTAATAGTATGGAGAAGACTATTTTAATACATTTGCGCCGATAGTTCGCATAGACACCCTTTGCATATTTATAATAATAGTAGCCGCTAAGGACCTTAAATATAAATAGTATAATATTAAAAATGCATTTACTAAAGCGACTATAAAGGAATGGATTTTTCTCTCCTAACCTAATAATATTCTTATATGCGCTGGCCACTCTCTTTATATACTCTGCAGTATCTATAGACTTAAATAATCAGCCTATAATTAGAACCTCTTATATAGCTCTACTCTAGTGAAAATAGGATTCGTTTAAAGCCTAGCTAACCCTTATCTATTTACCTATACTAAGCGTAGAATCAAGTTACTACTATATATCAACAATATTACTATAGCTGCGAAAACAACTACTCAATTAAATTAGTTCTTTATAACAATTCGGAAACGTTTTAATACCAAGGATCTAAGGGGAATTTATAAGATCCTTAGCATCTGCGTTATAAGGAACCGCTCTACTTAAGAACTCTAATTAGATCAAGAGTAGTATATTAAGAAGATCCTAAATCGAATAGGACTTTCCACTTATACTCTTAACTTTAAGCTAAAGCATACTCCAATTAAAGGAAAGTATAACAAGTTAGAGCCTACTAATAAAAATAAGCAAAGAGGAGATCTGAAGAAGTACTAATAGGATATTAGAGCAATTATATATACTATAGTATATATAAGACTAGATATCGCCTTTATTATTAAGCAACTTAGTTAAAACTTAAAGGATCTGACAATTTAATATAAGAATGCAGTTAAGCAACTTAGAAGGTACCTTTAATTAATAATTATATAAAAGGTAAGATATAGACTAATGAAATATATAAGCGCAAAGCTTAAGGTATATACCAATTCCGACTAGGCAAATATAAAAGGTTGGAAAAGTATATCTAAAAGCGTAGTAGTACTATATAGTAGACCTATATTATAAGGAAGTAGGAAGTAGAAATCAATAGCTATTACAAGCACTAAGGCCAAATATATATTAATATTATTAAATTGTAAGCAAGGATTATAAATCGCCTAAGTTCTAAAAGATATAGGTTTCGCTAAGTATATTAGATAAGATAGGAACTATATTAATCTTTAAGCAGATAATACAAGGGCAATTGCACTTGCAAAGAATCCACACTTGTATAAGCGATCAAAATATATTAATATTGCCTATCACTTTATTCGCAACCTTATTACAAAGAATAAGTTATCAATTACTTATATCCTAACTAATCGAATAGTAGCAAATGGATTTATAAAGCTACTAAAGATAGTTGCAAAGTTCAAAGCGTTTAAAGATATGCTAGGGTTATAGAAGATAGTAGGGACTTAGCAGGCTTAAGGACAACTCCTAGGCCCACCCTATAAGTTAGGTTATATAGTCTTATAAAGGAAAGTTTTTAAATCAACTCTTAGGCCTAGACTATAAGTCAAATTATATAATCTTATAAAGGAATATCTTTTAAGAAATTTGACTCCTAGTCCTACCTTATAAGTAGGATTGGTGATTTTAATAGAAGTTGCTATTAATTGATTGTTTTTAATTTAAAGAGATACTTAAGAGTTAGATTAGCGTAAAAGGATAATTATTATTTTCCCAATTGCAGGTCAATTAGAGTAAGGTCTAAGTAAGGGTATTAAGATAGGTGATACAGCTATTACTCTAATATATTATTATATAACCCTACTACTTAATCAATAGGATATTAATATATATATAGCTATAGGGAAGAAAGGGGTAACCTTCCTTCCCTAACTCTTACTAATATATCGACCATCGACCTCTAGAAGTTTCCTATACCTACTGCGCCGACTCACTTAAGCTCAATATAATAAGCGTTATCTTAATAATAAAACAGTAGCTACTCCCCTTCTGGAGCGCTATGTAATAATCTAAGCTTATGCAAGATTCGTCACTATGGCTGAATTATCAGGACTGATAGCTGAGATTATTAGCTTAATTGCTAAAAGTACTCTACTGCCTGAATCACCTATTTTTAAAGGGACTAATATATAGTACCTTAAACTCGAATTTAATAGTTTATCTCCTCCTTCTCTTCCTTTTCCTCCTTTCGATAACTCTATATATAAATATACAAATAAGATATTGTTGTTATCTTCGGCTACCCTTAGCCTCCCTAAGTCTTAAAAGCTTAAAGGCGCAGAGGACTATAGCTAATAGAGGAATAAGGTTTTGAACCTTGCAAAGTCAAACGCCTTGATTATGCATCTTTATATAAAAGCTAGAATATATGCTCTACCTAAGGTTGACTTATAGGACCGTTCTATTACAAATAAGGAAAGGGATAATTGGGTTAGATAGGAAGTTAAGGAATCTTAGATAAAGCTTGCTATTATATTTAATTGTAAACTAGGCCTACTAGTTTATATAGAAGGCGATAAATCTACCTTAGATATATAGGAAGCTCTTTAAAAATAGTACGAAGGATCTGGAATAGTGCTTGAATATAATGCTATATAGACCTACGTCACTATTAAATATAATAACTTCAATTCACTCAAAGCTTACGTTATCGCTTTTAGGCTTTCGATTATTAAATTAGAAGCTCTCGACTCTGCCTCTCCCTCTTACTAGCACCCTATTATATTTATTGCTAGCTGTTCCAATAGATGGCCTATTTAGGCAGATTGATAACGCTTTAACCTTCGCTTAGCTATAGTAGCTGGACGAAAATCAGAGATTACGCTTAAAGCTCTTATTAAAGATATTACTAACGAAGCTCGAGCCTTATAGAGTTTAAAGATAAATGGAACTGTCTTATATAGTAATAAATCGGCTAGCAAGCTGCATTCCTCTGACTATAAGAAGTCAGATAATAAGGGAGGTTTTAAAGACTTAAAGAAGAGCACCTCTAGGAATACTACCAACTCCCTTAACTTCCTTAACTCCCTCTGTCCTTATTGCAAGCAACTAGAGCCATACTATAAGGTAGAAGATTGCTTTGCAATTAATAAATCGAAAAGAGAGGCCTAGGAGAAGGACTTAGGGAAGAAGTACGTATTCCGTTACCTTAAAGGTAAGGACGATAAGTCCTTGCTATTATTACTAAAAGGTAAGAAGCCTTTTAAGAAGATTCAAAAGGAAGACGAAGAGTTAGATAATGACCTCTTTAGGCATACTATGCTATTACTAACCCTAGGGCTAATTCTCACTCGCGAGCCAGGCCTAGAAGTCAATTCCAACTCCTCCCTAAGGCCAATTTCCACTTGCAGGCCAGGCCTAAGAGTCAGTTCTTCTACTTACTTCTTATTAAAATTGAGGAATCGTTAGCTATATAATATAGGTACTAGTAAGTATATCTCTAATAATCTCTTTAAGTTCACTTCCTATACTACTTAAGATAATCTACCCTTCTTAAGTATAGTTAATAGATCTATTTAACCTTTTAGCATTAGTACTTGTAAAGTCAACGCACTTAAATCTAATAGAAAGGTATATATTCTTAAGTTAATTAATACTCTTTATATACCTTAATCTCCTATCTGCTTATACTTAAGTAGCAAATTCAATAAAATCAAAAGCTTCTATCGAAATAGTAAGCTATTCTTATCTAATAAGAAGGAAATTTACACTATTGATAATAATATGTATATTAACGAGGAATAGCCTTCTACTAACTCCTCTAGTTATGTAAGTGGATATGCTCTCTTAGCTACTATTGAGAATAGACCTTTTGATATTAAGCTCTAGTACCGTCGATTAGGCCACGCTGGCCTATAAACGGTTAGAAAGACCTAATCTGCTATTACCAATATATAGATTAAGGAAATAAAATCAGGGAAGATGCGAATTTGCGCTCCTTGCAAGAAAGGCAGACCTCTCTGATATATTAATAAACGTTCAGCTTACCCTCGACTTATAAAGGCACTTAACGAGCTATACGTCAACGTAGTTCATCTAAAGCCAACTGGCCTTAATAGCTACAAATACGCTTCTATCTTTACTTGCGCAGTTATAATAGTTAAATAGGGATAGACTTATATAAATAAATCTAATGCCTTTAAGGCAAATAAGAAGATGATCATCCTCTTATAAACTTAATACAATCGCATAATTAAGTAGTAGAGAACTAATAGAAGTAAGGAGTACTCTCTTATATAGATGCGAATACTTATAGAAAACCTTAGTATAGTTTTAGAGGAATCTACTCCATATATATTAGAATAAGACGGCAGATTGGAACGATTAATTCGTATACTAATGGAAAAGTTGCAAATAGCTATAATTGACTAAAATATCCCCTCCTTTCTCTAGCCTTACCTTCTTCTTTCGATAATATATATTACTAATCTTACCGCCTCTAATATTCTAAGTGGCAAGACTTTATATAAGGTCTTTTGGAATAATATTAAGCCTAATAAGCCTTATACTCCCTCTATTAAGCATCTCTAAGTACTAGGCTATCGCATCTATATGCTAATTGAAAAAGAAAGGCGAACTTAAAGTAACAAACTCGCTCTAAGAGCAAAGGTAGGTACTCTTATCGGATTTGATAGTAGAAGTATCTATCAGATCTATATACTATCGCAAATAGGTGAAAAGATTATTCGATCATCTTACGTTCGATTTGATAAAGATAGCCTAATTATAAAGCCGCAATTAAGAGGTGATTTGACTCTTAGTCTAGGACTGCGAGTTAATTCTTACTCTTACGATTTCACTCCTAGGCTGGGACCGCGAGTCAATACTAACTCTTATAATGATTTCACTCCTAGGCCGGGACCAGGAGTTAATTCTGATTTAAGAGAAGCTAATAAAGCTGAGCTTCCAACTTTAAGAAAGAGAAGAAGACCTCCTAGTTTAAAGAATAAGGCTTACCCTCAGCCTTCCGAGAAGAGAGCTACTCGCTTAACTCATACTCTTAGATTCAAAGCTGATAACTCTAATAATAAAGAAGCCTATTTAAGCGCCTTCTATATAGCCTTACTCGACTCTTTATACCCAAATGACTTGAAAACAGTCGAATAAGCCCTCTCTTACGCTAATGCTAATAAATGGCGATCTGCGATCAACTTTAAGTATAATTCCCTCGCTTATAAGAATATATAGGTGGTAGTAAAACGCTTAGAACTCTTTAAAGACGATAGAGTACTTAAATTAAGGCTTATCTTTAAAATAAAAAGAGACTAAAACGGGGAAATCTCCTAATAGAAGGTCAGATTCGTTATACAAGGCTATATGCAATAATAAGGTCGAGATTACAATTAGACATTTGCTAGAGTATGCAAATCTGCGGTTTAGAAGATCGCAATTGCGCTTATAGCGCTATACGACTTTGAGCTAGATCAGTTCGACATTAAGACAGCTTTCCTTAATTCAGAAGCTAACTCTAATATCTATATCAAATTACCTCTTAGATATACTTAAGATAAGGTCGTTCTCTTATCTTAAGACCACTGTCTCAAGCTTCTTAAGGCCTTATATAGCTTAAAGCAATCTCTACAACTATAGTAAGAAAAGCTACAGTCCGAGCTATAAAAGCTCGATTTTCAACCTTTTGATACTAATAATTACGTATATATCAACCGCGCCTTTCGGATTTTCATTATTACCTACGTCGACGACTTCCTTATAGTAGTAAAGAAGGGTGATATATATAATAAGTTTAAGAGAGATCTTCGCAACCTCTTCGAAATCATAAGTGGCAAACCAGCTAACTACTTCTTAAGAGTATATATAGTTAGAGATCGATAAAATAAAACGATCTCACTTTATTAAGACGCCTATATTAATAAGGTTCTTAAACGTTTTTATATAACTAATTATAAGAGCGTACTAATACCTTTTGCTAATAGCTATGAAGTTTATATAGTCAAATTTGAAGGCTAAGCCACTCTATAGGAAGTAAAGCTATACTAGGAGATCTATAGTTCTCTATAGTACCTTACGCACTATATGCGTTAGGATATACTATACTATTGCTTTATTCTTAGCAAATTCCTTACTAACCCTTTGCTATAATATATAGCAGCTTTAAAATGAGTTTTATAGTACTTGCAAGAAACGCGATTCTATTATACTACCTTCGGAAGTAAAACAACTGACCTAGAGCTTTAGAAATTGCATAGCTACTGCGATTCTAACTAAGCAAGTGATAGAGGAAGTAGAGCCTCCTATTCTAGGGCTATCTTCTTCTTTAATAATAGCGTAATTAGCGCCTCCTTTAAGCAATAGACTATTATCGCTCTCTTATCTATAGAAGTAGAGTACGTTACTATATGCAAATTCGCATAAGAGGCCTCTTAGATACGCTAGGTACTTAAGGAAATAGGCTACGCTAGCGACGATGCTACTAAAGTCGAAATGATCTACGATAACTAAGGAGCCCTTTATCTTACCGAAAACCTTGAATATTATTAGAGAATGAAGTATATCGATATTAAGTTCTATTATATTTGGCAAGAACTTCAGAAAGGCCATTTGGACCTCTAGTATACGAATACCAAAGATAACGCCGCCGACGGCCTTACTAAGAGTTTAAATAGCTCTAACTACGCCGCCTTTATCAAATTGTTAAATATGAAGGTTCTGTACCTCGATTAAGGGGTAATTTTTTTTTGCACCTCTATTATAGGGTGATTTTTTTTACACTTCCATTAAGAGGTGATTTTTTTTACTCTTAGGCCAGGCCTGCGAGTAGATTTTGACTTACTAAGGGGTGGATTTTGCGCTAGCAAACTCTACTCTATTTCCTATATCTGCAGGTTGATTTTTATGCGAAACTATAGACTATAACAAAAGTTATAATATTATATATATTGCTAGCGAGTACCTTTAAAGGTCTCCTTAGAGGGGTATATTATAAAAATGCCCGTTATATATTTGTTATATAATCTATCATATGATATATCATATATATAATATGTCATATAACTTGCCATATGACTTAATAGCAGCCCTTATTAAATAGCTCGTAGTTAGAGAGCTCTTATAAATAAAGATATAAGACACCCAACATCGTCGTTTGTACCTCATACTTCTTCGTGCCCTCTTCTAGTTTACTATCAAGTTCACTATCAGAGAACCTTCATTGCTACAGAATCGTTAGTAGATCATTATCTTTAATAATATAATAATTGCTGCTTTGCTATAACCTCCTTCTTAAGTACTACTTAAGTAATAAAAAAATGTAAGTACGCGCAGGTAAGTAAGAAAAGATAAAAAGGAAGGTAGTAATAGCAAGTGTAAGAATATATCTTATAGTAAAATAAAAAATAAATAAAAAAATTGCCAATAGCTTGCAATTAAAAATATCGGATATCGTTAATCTAGGACCTTTTCAGGTCTGGTTATGCCCTGATAGGCCTTTATACCTATCCCTCCTTTCTAATAGTTATCGAATTAGTGTCTACCAGTTGCTAAAGGGCCTAATTTGGATTAGCTTTTATTATAGCATTAGTAGGGTTGCTAGCGCTATCGATCTAATGTATCTCTATAAGCTCCCTATTCTTATACGATTGTCGAATAGCTATTATATCAATTATTAATCGCTTCTCCTTTATAGTACCCAATTTGATAATATACTTATATAAGGAGAGGGAATCTATATATATAATAGTAGAGAGGCGGGGTAGACTTAGCTTAGCTATTACTATATCGATCGTTATAGCTATAGAAACTAGTATATTAATACCTACTACTATAGTATATAGTTCAGAGGCTAGTATAGCTCTTGTTACTCTTTTATACTTCGTTAAGCTATAGTATAGAATATTGCCTTTTAGAGTAAACTGCGATTCTCCTTCCTCTTTAGTAGCTAGTATAATAATATAGCCGATCTGCAAGCTTAAATCCTTATTATTAGCAAAAGATCTATTAATAAATGCAAATAGCTTAGCGTTTTGCAAATTAATAGCAAGGTAGGTCAGGCCTCTTTTAGGGTTGTTTTAGATCCATTTGAATTGCTTATTTAAATTCTCTATATCTTAAACTGTTAGATCCTTATATTAAGCTGCAGTTGATAAATCGAAGGAAGCTTCTAGCTGGCAGATTATAGCTAAATAAGCTCCTCTTGCTCTTTGCTCTAGGTATTATTACTTATAGTCCTTTTAAGAAGTATCGACTAGTTCCAGCCTTTAGCCTTGGCCCTTTTATTATATATATATTATATCCCTTTCCTAGGAAATAATATACCTATTGAAAGCTAGTAATTCGGTGCTCGATAGGTATTATATTAGCTTTATAAGGAATCCTACCCTTTTGATCTTATCCTTCTCCTTTTTCAAGAAGTCTGCTTCTTTGAGTATTAAAGTATTATCTATTTATATTCCTATTATATTAAAAAAGGGAGAATTGCTTAAAGTTAATAATAGATAAGGGTTATAAGTTAAGTTAACTATACTAAGATTGCTATAATAGTGCTTATAATAGGTGCTAAACTAGTGATTTCCTAATTCGGAAATGCTATAGAGCGGCAGTACTACTTTAAAGACTGTACTTATAGGGAATAGCTTAGCGATATCTTATAAGGGAAATATAAATATATTGCGTAATAGCTTTAAAGCTGCTTAGGTATATGCTTATATAATATCCTATAGGCTAAGAATGCCCTCTTTGCCCTATTCCTTAAAGTGTTCTTAGATTAATGCTAAAAGTGATACTAAAAGGCGTTAGCTTGCTTATTAGATAGTTAGTGATTAAGTGATTATGCCTTCCTCCTTTTTACTAGTATTATTCTAGGCCTATATAACTAGGCGTGATTTCTTAAATAGGTGATCTATCTCCTTCCCCTTTATCTTATCAACTATTTTTAATTTGAAGATCCTCTTACCTTTTATAATAGGGTCATTTTTGTTCATTAGTACAAATACCCTCTTATTTATTAGCCCTTAGTACTCCTTCAGGCGAGATTGCTAAAAAGGGCGCTTAAGAGTAGTAATTTTGCCTTCTGCCTATAGCTTTTGCGATAGTTCCTAGTCCTTATTCTCCTTCTCTATTAGGAATACCTCTAATTTGGCCATATATGGCTTGTTATCTGCTTTAAAGGATATCTATATCTTAATATTATAGTTGTTATCGATTGTAGGAAGGCTGGAAATAGGCTTAATAAAGGGAACCTTTACTTTTGGCGATTGCTTGCGGCTATTAAGTTATAGCTTAATTAAGCGAGAGGGCTCTACTTCTTTATTAATATCGGTTGCGTTCTACTCCCTTTCGATAGTCGTTCGATCCTTGGGTTTAATTCTTCTAATTTCTTTTAAGCAGTTTTCTTTATTATTAATTTTAAATAGACGTACGCTTGTCGATCTAAAGTACTTTATTCTACTGCCGATATTGACTATATAGGTTTCGTTTTCTAAGCTTAGGAACTCGAATAGGCCTGTCTATCCTCCCTTCTTTTGATATACTAATACTAGTATTACGGCCGCATTACGTATACGGTTATGTCACGTATTGGTCAGGTGTACGAAGTCAGGTGCCCGCTAAGGTAGCAAGGTGGCTGGATTATGTGCATGCTAGTAAAGCACCTGTACTTATTCTAGAGGAGCTCTACTAAAGACTCTTTGGTCTTTTGCATCTTTTCTTTTTAATTATATAGCGTACCTCTTAAGGTAATATAGTTAGCGTTATTCGAATCTCGCCTTCTATACGCTTAAGAGCGAGTTGTAATATAAGAAAAGATCTACTTAACCTTTGCTAAGAAGCTTAATATCGACCCCCTTTAGAATCGTCATTTCGAACTACCTTAAGCAATTCGATCTCTTAATCTTAACTTTTACTACAAACTGCTTTAAGCAACTTATACGTAGCGCCTAAATCTTATTAATCTAGTTTTTAGAGAAAGCTGAAAAACGACCTTCGAATACGAGATCAGCTCGTTTTTTCGACCCTTTACCTCCTTTATTTAGCAAATGGAGATTTACCTTTAATTTCAATTCGAAAAAAATTTTATTCACTATGCCCTTGCTTCGCTAGTATAGGCTGCTACCTAAAGTAGTATAATAGCTTTTCTCTTTTTAACTTTCTCCCTCCTTTATAAATAACTTTGCACTACTCTTTTTTATCGATAATATACTTATTAATAACTCTTCTTATACTTTTCGAAGCTCCTCACTCCTTCCTTTGAAACCCTCGAATATAACTCGACTCCTTAAAGATACCTCTTTGCGAATAAGTTATTAACCTTCTTTATATCCCTATCGACCTATACTCGTTAACCTATATTCGTCGACCTATACTCGTCGACTCTTCCTTACACTCTTCGAAGCTTCTTACTCCTTCCTTTAAATACTCGGGTACGAAACTAAGGGACTTATACCTATATATATATATAGAGACTTGGTTAACTTAATGAGTTATACTATACTATTAGAGACTAGGTCAACTTTAGTAGAGTAATAAGCTTTAGATCCTCGGACCCTACTTCCCTAGATTTGTACTATACCCTTAGGCAACCTTATTATAACTCCTGATTGGTAAAAAGAAGTGATCCTAAAGTAAAACCTTCTTTCTTAAGATTTATAAACCTACGATACTTTAATATATACTCTATTAGAAGGCTTTAAGAACGTATATAGCTCTGCTTATATTAATCTTCCCCCTTTTAAATAGGTTACTATTTAGCATTAGGTCCTTTTAAACTAAACTAGATAATATAAAGAGAGTTAGTACTTATAACCTCTAATCTTATACTACTTAAGAGAAGTGAAAGGTTAACCGCACCTTTACTACTAGGCCTTACTGCTACTAGTTCTATAGGTCTTATTGCCAACCCTAGTCTTAGATATATTCCCTCTCCTAAGCCTACTTAGGAAGAAACCTCCTTTAGTACCGATTTTACTCTTAAGCCTAGACTGCAAGTGGATTCTCGAAATACTCCCCTTCTATTAATTGAAGTTAAGGAAGAACCGACGTCTATCTTTACTATATCGGCCCCTCTCTTTTCAGCTGCTTAATAGGTTAAAATCGCGAACCTTATCGGCGCTGCTATAGCCGCTGCTCTTTAAAATAATGCTATTGCCCCTTCTTCCTTAAGTGCTAGCCCTTAGAACACTCGGTCCTTTACCGCCGACTTACTGCCTCTCCTAGACTACTACCTTTTAATTATCAGACCTTTAGTCCTAGCTATCGACCCCTATTAAATTAAGTACCTTTAAACCCATTTTAGTAATTACTAGGGCAAAATTACTTATAATACTTAGAAGATAGCTATAAAGGTATTTATTTAAGAGTACTTAAGCAATTTCACTTTAAGAGAGGACTAGATTACTACCTACTTTAAGTGTATAATAGGTAAAGCTTAGAACCTAATCTTATAATATATAGATCCTATCTTTACTAATAAGTTTATATACACTGCTAATATCCTTAAGGTCTTAAATTAAAGGTTCTTTAACTATAACTATATTTAGTCTATTAAGCTTAAATATAGTAGGCTAACTATAGGTTTATTATTATATAATAAGTTCTAATCTAAGTTTATTACTTTTACTATAATTGGAAAGATCGATTAGTCTTGCTAATTTAATAACGTTTGTAAAAAGGTCTCTTTAGCTTTAAAGAACGACCTTTGAGTAAAGAAGTATAAAATGAATAATAATTATACTACTTTAGATGAGTTCTTAGCTATTATAGACCGCGAGGCCTATAATATTAAGTAAGAAGAGGCCTATAACGCTTGATAAGTCGCCTTTACTATTGCGTTCTCTCTCTTAAAGGACCGCGTTCCTAGTATATTAAAAAGGGAGTTATAAAGACCTATTGCTATAGCTACCTCCTTAGCTCCTTGCACTTATTCCCCTTTGCTAGCGACTTATTAAAAAAGGTCTACTAGCCTAAAGCTATTATCTAGTCTTTGCTATAATTGCAAAGCCTTTAGTTATTATATAACGGACTGCCTAAAGCTAAAGAAGCAAGGCGAGTTTATAGTAGTTGAAGTTGAGATAGAAAATAACCTACTATTAGGAAACTATTAAGCTATAGTAAAGACTCCTACTATAGTATAGGTTATAATTTATAAAGAGACTTGGATTTTGATTCCTACCTATTAATAGGCGGCCGCCAGTTCTTAGTTCCTATAGAACTAGCTTAAAATAGATCATTTATTAAAACAATTGCTTATATTAATAGTAGAGCTAATATTTTTAGTATTATTAAGACGTCTTTAGCATACTAGCTCTCTTAAAGACTTAGGGTAAAGTTTATTAAACTGCCTAAACCGATTACCCCTATTGGCTATAATAGCCTTAAGGGAGAAACCATTCGATTTGCTATTTTACTTACCCTTATAATCGATAGGCGATAAATAAACTTCCCTTTCCTAATTATAAGCTTAAGAGTAATCGACGTTTTAATTAGTAGGAAGTTCCTAAAGTACTATAACCTTAAATAGTCCTATAGAAGGGGAAAAAATAGTATCTTTTAGCCTAAGGATATACCTATTGTCCTTTACTTTAATTAATATATATTAATCGATCTCTTATAGCTAATAAAACCTTTAATAGTCTAATAAGATATCGATTATTAAGTAGCTATAATAGACGCTAAGGATAAAGACCTTAGAATAGCCTGAGCCTAGCTCTTAATGCTAGTAAGTACTAATACCCCGAATTCCACTCCTAATCCTAGCCTATAAGTAAAATCTGCGAACTCGAATTCTACTCCTAGTCCTAGCCTGCAAGTGAAACCTGCTAATTCGATTCCTACTCCTATAGCCTTTTGCAAACCTAGGGATAGTAGTTTCTTTAAAGACTTAAAAAGAGATCTGAACTATATAAAGAAGGCCTTGCTAAAAGTATTAAACCCTTTGCTCTTTATTTTAGCGAAGAGGAATGCTACTTTAAAGCCGGCTTATTAGATCAGCCTAATCTTAGCCTTAGCAATCGGCGCCTTTTATTACTACTTTATAACTAAGGTAAGACGAGCTATATAAACTTAAGAACTGGCGCTTAAAGAGTTCATATTTGTAAGCTCTATTTACGATTTAGATTAAGAAATCAATCGCTAAGAATTGGTTAGGCAAGTTGAAATTAGCTCCCTTGGCCTTAGTTTAGTACTATAAGCTAAGTATAAGAGTAACGATAAGCTAATAGACTAGAAGCTCTTGCCTTAGTACGCTAAGTTTAAGAATGTCTTTAGTTGCTAGGCCTTTAACTAATTATTAGAACCTAGGCTAAGGGTAGATTATAAAATCGAGCTAATAAGCGAGAATAACTTAATAATCGAACCCCTTTGCCGCCTTACTAATAAATAGCTTTTAAAGGTCAAGGGCTATATTCTTAAGAACTTATATAAAGGATTTATTAAAGCTTCGAGTTCCCCTTAGGCAGCCCTAATCCTCTTTATTAGAAAAGCTAATAGCTCCTTACGTCTATGCGTTAACTATCGGAAACTAAACGCCTTAATAAAGAAAGACCCTTACCCGATTCCCTTTATTAATAAGATGATAGTATATATATCGAAAGCTTATATTTTTATAAAAATCGATATATAATAAGCCTTTTATTATATTTGTATATTAGCTAACGCTAAGGACCTAACTACCTTTTGTATGCGCTATAGGACCTATAAGTATAAGGTTTTGCTATTTGGGCTAATAAATGGGCCTACTACCTTTTAAAGGTTTATTAATAATATTCTCTTTAAGCACTTCGACGATTTCTATTCTACTTATTTAAATGATATTCTAATCTACTTAGAAAACTCCTTTGATTATGAGATTTATATTAAAAAGATCTTAGGAATTCTTTAATACTATAGCCTTTAAGTAGATATTAAGAAAAGCGAGTTTAAGGTTATTAAAACTAGGTTCCTAGGGTTTATTATCAGAGTTTACGGAATTGAGGTAG
The DNA here is from genome assembly GCA_024741835.1 of Diplocarpon mali. Taxonomy (NCBI): domain Eukaryota; kingdom Fungi; phylum Ascomycota; class Leotiomycetes; order Helotiales; family Drepanopezizaceae; genus Diplocarpon; species Diplocarpon mali. The sequence continues at coordinate 70,166 of JAENRP010000207.1, forward strand.
ACTTTGATAAGGTCTTAGTTATTTAAGAGTGGAAATACGCTAAGAATATATATAGCGTATAGAGCTTTTTAAGGTTTTATAACTTCTATTAAAGGTTTATTTAAGGCTATAGTTGTATTTGCCGACCTTTAATAGCTCTTATAAGAAACGTTTCTTTTAATTTTAATAACGCTTGTAAGGAAGCTTAGGAAGCTTTGCGCTTAAGGCTTTAAACAACCTCGATTTTATATTACTATTACCTTTAGAAGCAGATAAGGCTTAAGACCGACGCCTCTGATGGCATAGTCGCCGGCGTACTCTCCTAACTTTAGGAAGACGAGAACTACCACTTAATTAGGTACTTCTTAAAAACGATAAATAACGCTAAGCTGAATTACCCTATTTATAATAAGAAGCTCTTAGCGATTTTTAGATCGTTCTATTAGTATAAGGCAGAGCTACTTAAGGCCTAGAAAATAGTATATGTATATATAGATCATAAGGCCCTTGAGTACTTTATAATAACTAAGGACTTAATAGCCTAGTAGGCTTGCTAGGCGGAGTTCTTTGCTAATTTCAACTTTCTTATTATATACTAAATAGGTATAACGAATACCTTAGCTAATATACTCTTATATTAAGACTAGGAGCTAACCCCTTTTAAGGCTAGGAAACGAGCTTTATACTACTAGCAGCTCTTACCTAATGATAAGCTCTCTATAGAAGTACTTACTACTAAAGGCGATTCCACTCCTAGGCCTGGCCTATGAGTGACTTTAGCGTAGGTCGATTCTACTCCTAGGCCCGGCTTATAAGTGACTTTAGCGCAGGTCGATTCTACTCCTAGGCCTGGCCTACGAGTAACAACTATGCTAATCGCGCTAATAGAGGCACTTGCCGACCTAACGTCTAAGGTCGAGTACGATATAGCGAGCTACTATATTATCGATAAGGTCATTTAAGTTAATAAGACCTCCCTTAAGCTATAGAAGTTCTAAGATAAGGCGTAGAGCCATAGCCTCGACTATAAACTTAGCTAAGGCAAACTCTTCTTCTAAGGTAGACTTATTATACTATCCTAACCTCTCGAACTGCGAATAGCCCTGATTTATTATATATATAAGTAACCTTGCGTTATATACACTAGAATTGGGAAAATAAGGCTTTTAGTAAGAAGAAAATACTATTAGAAAAGTCTTAGTAGCGATATTAGCACTTATATCTAGAACTATTGTTGTTTAAGAATAAAAGCTTATTATAATAAGACCCTAGGTTTCCTATAACCCTTGCCAATTCCCGAATAAGCTTACTAACACTTAATAATGGATTTTATAAAGCTTCTGCTTAACGAACTCGGTTATAATTTTGCCTTTATAATTATTAATAGGTTATTAAAGAAGGCAGTTTCGGTTCTATGCTATAATTCGATTGATGCAAAAGGCCTTATAGAGTTGTTTTTAATTTATTAGATATGCTATTTTAGTATACTTGACTCGATTCTATTAGATAAAGGCGCTTAATTTGTCTCTTCCTTTTAAAAAGAACTCTATTAGATACTAAGTATAAAGGTTAAGCTAACTATAGCCTATAACCTTAATGTTAATAGCTAAACTGAGATTATAAACTAGTACTTAAAATAACGCCTTAAACCATTTTACTTATACTATTAAGATAATTAGAGTCGTCTCTTACCTTTAATAGATATTGCCTAATTGACCTTGCCTTACGAATCCCTAGGGTAAATTTCCCCTTTCTAAGTGCTAAATGGCTATAAAGCTTGCTCCTCTTAGAATTTAATTAACCTAGAACCTCTATAGATAGCAAATAAGAGAGTAAATTGTAAAATGGCGCTTTATATAGCTATTAGAGCTTAAAAAGTAGTCTAATTCGCTTAATTGTCTCTTTAAGTATAATAAGTTAAAATGAAACGGCTTGCAGATCTCTACTGCTAGCTAGTTAATTAGACTATAGGAGATAATGTGCTAATTAGTATTAAAAATTAGAAACTGGACCGGCCAAGCCGAAAGCTTTCCGATAAGTAGTACGGCTTAGTAAAAGTATTAGAAAAGCTAAGAGAAAGCTAGAAGCTATAATTGCCTAATTCACTTTATTCGATCTACCCTATATTCTACTCTTACTTACTGCGAAAATACGTTTCTAACCCTCTGCTAGGCTAAGCTTAGGAACCTTTAGCTTTAATTAAAGTATTATTAGAATAAGAGGAATAAGAGATAAAAGAAATAATTAGATCTTATATTTGAGCTAAGAAGCTCGAATATCAGATTAAGTAGAAAGGAGCTGATAAAGACCTCGAATAGTACCTATGCTCTAATGCTATAACAGCGCTATATGCTATTTAAGACTTCTATTTAAAAAACCCTTAAGCTAAGAGGCCACTAAAGGCGCTATCAAGCTGGGTTAGGTTATATAACGATAGAGTTGACGATTATAAGGACCTAGAGGATAATACGCCTATGGATACAACTGCGTAGGCGCAGTTTTTTAAAGGGGGGAGGTAGTATTACGGCCGTATTATATATACGGTTATATTACGTATTGGTTAGGTGTATGAAGTCAGGTGCCCGCTAAGGTAGTAAGGTGGCTAGATTACGTGCACGCTAGTGAAGCACCTGTACTTATTCTGAAGGAGCTCTATTAGAGACTCTCTTATCTTTTGCATCTTTTCTTCTCAATTATATAGCGTACCTCTTGAGGTAATACAGTCAGTGTCATTCGAATCTCGCCTTCTGTACGCTCGAGAGCGAGTCGTAATAACTAGGTCTTTTAGCCTTAAATTGTAGATATAAGTGGTTCTAGGGCCATTCCTTATACTTAAAGTGTTATTGACCTTGCGAGTAGTATAGATCTTCTTAACTTCCTTTATAGCCTTTTTGATTATTGCTGCCCTTTATTCTACTAATAGATTTAGTAGATCTAGTTCAATTAGTCTCGGATATGCCTTAAAAATGAGCAAAGTGGAAATTATCTTATTAGGTCCTGCTATATTATTGACTGCTTTAACGGCTATTTGCAGCCTCTTATTATTACTTAATTAGGGGTATTTAGCTATTATTATTTCGAAGGCTTGTCTTAAAGGGCGATAATACCGTTCGACCTTACTAATAGAGTAGTACGCCTTTATAGGAACCAATTTAGGAGTTATTCCTATAGATCTTAAAGAGCTTTTGAACTCTGCTAAGTTGAAGTTAGTACTATAGTTATATACTATAAAATCAGGAGGTTTAATATATATATTTAGCTAAGCTAATTTGAGGGCTTAAAATACTACGTCGGCCGAATATGCTCCTATTCCCTTTTATAAGAACCTTGCGGCTTTAAACCCTATCGCTTTATCAATTATATAAAGGGCGTTCCTTCTATTAAATTAAGTAATATCGATATATATAGTATAATTGAAGTCAATATCATCTTATAGCTTAAATCGGAATCTATAAAGGGCATTAGTATAGAGTTGATAATATTAGTATATTTCCCTTACTCTTACTATAATACTAGAGTCTATATTATAACCGGCCTAGTTTAAAAGGTGTTTAAGGTGTTTTACCAAAGGATGTTCGAATCTTTTATATAGCCTTTAGATCTCTATTTCTATTAAATAGCATATATTAATTATACCCTTTAAAGTTATTAGAAGTTGCTCTATTATATTGAGTAGGAGCTATAGGTGCTTGTGTTTTCTAATAATTAAGTGTTTCTCCTTACCAATTATAAGCAAATTGCGCAGATTATTATATTTAGCTCCTATTTTATTAAGTTGTTATAAGTAGATTAAAAACGGTATATCTGCCTTTATAATTAAGAACTCTATAGGGCCTGCTGGTATTTGAACAATTGTCTTACCGATTGCATTTTGCAAACCTGCCCTAAAGGTAATTTTATACTTTTCAGCGCTAAGTAGAGCCAGAACTGCGTCCTATATATTTTATAAGGCTTTAAATTAGTTAATTCCTTTTATATTTTTATTTAAGGCGCCTGTATTAATTAGGAATCCTTAAAAGAATTGATCTGTTTACTAGGTTGTAAATACCTTAGGGTCTATTTGTATTGGTTTATTAACCCTTATTATTAAGAGGTATTTAGCCTTCTACTTTTTAAGCTAGTTAAGCACGGTTTTTAAGTTATATTCCTTTTTAAAAGCTAGGAATACTATAGTAAAGTTGATATTACTATCCTTAGGGTTACTATTTGCCTAGTCCTCCTCTTCTAAAGACGTTTCCTATTTATCCTTATTAGTCCTATTACCTTTCGAATATGCCCCTTTATCCTCTTAAGCTAGGTATACCTTATATATTTTGTCTATTAGCTTATACCCTTCGGCTTATCAGCTTACTATATAGCAAGACTTTTAAGCGGCTCTTTCTTCTTTTAAGTGCTTGCTACTATAGCAGTCCTTTTTCTAGCATATAATGCACCTTATATAGCTTGGTTTTAATTAGAAGGTTATTCCTCTCTTATTACCTTAGGCAAACTTCATCTTTCTATTTAAAAAGTGCGCTATAGATTGCCCTTGCTCCTTAGCTAAATAATATTAGGGTTTATTAATAGCTGAACTAAGGTACTAGGGTCTAGATAGTCTGTTTTAGGCAACTACTCTTGCGCAAGCTTATAAGCTATCTAATAGAGCTAGGAACGTTGCTAGTAGCTTAAAAAGTGCCATTTGAAATAGCCGATTCTTAGAAATACCTTATATAAGTCTATCTTTAATAGATCGATCGTTCCTTATACTAGTATATAGGCCTAATTGTAAGTTTTGCAGCTCTTTAGTATAGTTCTTAAGTTAAGTTAGGATCGGTTTCCCCTTTTAGTAGTCCTTTTGTTAGAATAGGTCAAATATTAGCCGAAACTACCTCCTTAGGAATCTGCTACTTCTCTCTTCGGTCTTGTAATTAGCCTGAATGGCCTTTATTAGCTTAGCAAACTTAAAGTTCTTATTTTATAGGTACTAATAGTAGTATATTAAGGCCGAGTCTTATAGTATAGATAGAAAGACTTTATACTATATGCTCTAGTCTACTAAGGCTCTTTAATATAAATTGGCAAATATATAAAGCTTCTTATTAAGGTGATCTTTCTTACCTAAGTACTAAGTCTCTTTAGTATATATCTTATTTAGATTTATAAGGGTTTTGGCCTAATCTAAAGTTAAAGGTTTTATAATATACTAAGATAGTTAAGCGTTGCTTTAATTAAGGTTTAAAAGCGCTTTTAAACCTCTCCTTATAGCAAAGGGTAGCAACGATCTATCTTTTGATTAGATTGGCGGCATTAGTATTAGATTCAGGATCTTTAAGTATTATATAATTAGGGTTCGTCCTAACTAGGGTTAATAAGGTATTCTTTTAAGGTTATATCGTTTAGTTGTTTATCTTAAAGTATCTGCTTTATATAGGTTATCTTACGAAGTATTATTATTATATTTAAGGTATCCTTGCTAAAGCGAGTCTTAGTATAGTATCTCCTATTTAGCTATAATAATCCTTTAAGTAGGTGGCTTGCTTATTTGTATAGACTTGGCAAATTCTAAAGTAGACCTTGTTTTATATCTTAGAAATTATACTATAACTGAGTTCGGTACTTCTTAGGTTTATAACTTTAGCTGATCTTTTAGCTACTCGTTTCCTTTTTAGTATATTATATTAAAAAGTGCCTAGTCGATCGAAACGCCTTTCCTATATTAAATGTATACTCTATAGTATTAAAGGTTATCCTTTAAGCGTTATCGATTATTCTTATTTAGCGATTTAAAGTCGCTAACTATCTAATCTTAGAACTCCTCTTAAAAGTCCTTAGCGAGGTATAACCCTCTCCTTTTGCCGTCTTATAATATCTTCCGGAAGTTCTCTATATATTGGTCTTTTAGTCTAAGGGCCTTTTCGCTAGGTTGATCCTCTTAGGGTCTTATATCCCTTTTAGGGTCTCTTAGTATTTAGGATTGCCTTAGATTAAGCGGTATTAATAGTCCTCCTTTGGTTATTTCTTAATATTATTTAAATATTACTCTATGCCCTAACAGGGTCCGAAAGAAGTCTGATATAATTGTGTTTTACATATTATTATACTATTATCTAATTGTAGTTAGGATACTGATTGCACTTTAGTTTTGCTTTAATTATAATATATAATAAAATATAGGTAAAAGAGGATAGTATCTACCTTTAAAGTAATAACTTTAGTTAGATTCGCATACCTTTCGCCTTTTCCCCTTTAGTAATAACTGATATTACTTTATACGTTTAGGTTAGTATTTAAAGTAAGCTAGAAATATAATTAAGTACTCTTTAAATCAAGAAAGTATTCTTTAGTTTAATAACCTTGCTATTTATAGTAAAAGTGCTACTACTAATTAGTATAGGTTTTATACTAATAATTGATATTTATATAAATATAGTTAAGTACTTATTATTAAAAAGAATCTATTATAATATCTATTTATCTT
>JAENRP010000208.1:0-23011 GCA_024741835.1 Diplocarpon mali
AAAACCTTACTTCCTTAGAATGGAGAGAGCTTTGAGCTAAGCTCTCTTATATTAAATAAGCTCTTATAGATCAATTTAAGGAAAGAACATCTGCCGAAGCTTTAGGAAGTAGTAAATCTAAGATTATAGCTGCCCTTTTAGATCTAGCTCTCTTTAAAAACTTTACCTTAGGAATATACTCTACTCTTAAAGCTCCCTATGCTCTTTTAAATATAACCCTACTTGATAACTGCGCTGCAACGCACCTTATTAATCGAAAGGAGCTTTTAGTTCTTAGATTATTGAAAATCGCATATCCTTAAGACTATATAGAGGTAAGGAGCTTGAGTCTGCTAATAAGGGGGAAGGGTATACGTCTAATAAAAGGGGTTCTTGCTAATAGAAGAGACTTAGAGCTTAGGAACGTAGCACTTATAAATAGGTTTAATATTAATATTATCTCAAAGCCTTTTTTAAAAAAGGCTAGGGTATAGTATATAGGCTTAGACGCGACGCTTTAAAGGGGTATAGCAGATAATAATATAATTATAAAGCAGCTAAAGCGTAAGTCGAACGTTATAGTATTTGAATATAAGCCTATCAACTTTTATAACGCTCCTAACTTGCTATACTATACTTAACCAACTTGCTTAGCTTTTCCTACTTTATAACAGCATCTATAAAGCTAATATAAACCCTTAAGGAGTAGCGTATTCCTAAGAGCTAGAAACAATTCGGCAGATATTTAGCACCTTTGATCAGGCTATCTAAGAGCTAAGGCGCTTGAGAAGCTTATACTAAACGCAAAGGGGGTAAAGATTAAAAGGAAGCTATAAATCAATTGTAAAGCTTACGCTTAGGTAAAAGCTAAGCAAAAGCCTTTTAGGAGAGAGTTAGATTTTAAGGCTTTAAGACCGTTCTTTAGGTACTCCTAAGACCTATTTGATTATAGTATATTAAGCCTCTCCTTAGAAAGCTAGCTTCTTTTAATTAAGGATAAATTTAGTAGGAAGTTATTTGGATATACTCTGCTTTATAAGTCCCTAATGCTAGTTCTAGGAGCTTTTCAATCTTTTAAAGCATAGGTAAAGCGCTATTACTACCTCTCCTTATGTATTTTAAGGAGCGATAACAATACCTTGGTGTTTTCCTTATAAGGAGTATTGAAATATAGAAAGTAGTATAAAGTTAAAGGCATAGAGGTAGAAGTCATTCCATCTTATACTTATAAACCAAATAGAGCTTTTAAGATAGTAAGAGTAGAGATTATTAAAAAGGCACTTACTATACTAATCTTTGCTAACCTCCTAGAGCACCTATGGCCTAAAGCCGTACTAATTGCAATATACCTCTATAATATCGGCCTATTAAAGCGCAGGAGATGGAAGAATCTAAATAAGGTGCTTTAGCTTTAGTTTAGATAATACTTTAAGTAGTATGATCCGCAGATTATTATAAAGCTTACTATTGATTTAAGACTAGAATAGGGAGGTATAAAAGCATATAGAGCGCGCGCATACCTATTAGCGAAGGAAAGGGAAGCTCTAAAGAATAAGAGAGCTTTTAAAACTATATTATAAGGGCATATTAGATACTTAATTAGTTACTGCGCTATTAATATATATAGGATCTAAGTGCTTAAGCTTCGAAAGGTTATAATCTCTTAAAATATCGAGTTTAACGAGTCCAAATTCTATTCTAAGGAGTATAAAAAGGTAGCTAGCCACTTGCTTTTAATTATTAAGGAGATTATGCAAATGATCGAGGAAAAGGAGGAAGAAGCTTAGGATATTAAGTTAATTGTCGAAAATATAAAGGGAGCTTTGGACAAGTAGCCTGCGGATATGACGGCACGAGCATAATACAGCACAGCGCAATACAAGGGGCCCGATTCATCCTTAGAATATTCAATTAAGGAGGGAAGCTCTAAGGTACGAGGGATCTACGGTACATATATATATATGCGCTAAGCGAGGGCGCTAGTCTTAGCGCACGCCCAATCAGGTGATCGAAGCACGTCCAATCAGGTGATCGAAGCATATGATCCCTAATCAGGTGACAACCGTCATATCATCCCCCCCTTTGAAAAAAGCTGGCCTCCAGCTTTTTTAAAGAGCTCCCAAAGGTCATTCCCAGGCTTTATCCGGATCGCAGATCTATATACCTTCCTATACACTTTATAGCGCTAGTGTACTTCAGCCCATGTGTCCGGATCCTCTTGCAGCTGCCGTACTAGCACAGCTGGCCTATATGACCCCCATATGTATAGCCCTTATGCCCCCCAATCGAAAAATCCTAAGGTTTATTGCGAAAAAACAAGTGCTAAAGAGCTGTCGTACGGCAAGGAGGTCGGCATGCCGTAGAGGTAAAGGTAAAGGTAGCTCAGGGGTGACGGCCCGAGTCGAGGTCGATACGGCTTCGAGATGCCGAAGAAGAAGGCGTATAGCAGCATATGAGCTTTGCAAAAGGCTCAGCGAAGAAGCATGCTGCGAAGAGGTATATTCGAGGTATGGCGGCTCGAAGAAGAAGAAGAAGGTAGGAAGGCGTAATAAAAGATTTTTTCGAAGGAGGTCGATTCGAAAAGAAGAAGCTGCAGTAGCCGACGAATCGTAGTAATAGTAGTGCTCGAAGTATGGCGTATTCGAGCTGGCGTAAGAGGAAGTCGGTTTTAAGTGAAAAAAGGTTTATTTGCTCGAGTAGGGCGATTCGAGCAAGAGTAGGTCGAAGCAAGAGATAGAAGCGTATTCGAGTATTAAGGGGCATATCGTAATGTAATATAACAAATGTAAGTGATCGGAATAGAGGTCAACGACTTATTCACCGATCCAAATATATCGTAGACAAATAAACATATCGTAGCGTATTATATCGTATTATATTGTATCATATCATATACTACAGCCTACATTTAAAGACTAAGGAATTGAATATAATATAACAGCACGAGCATAATATAGTACAGCGCAATACAAGGGGCCCGATTCATCCTTAGAATATTCAATTAAGGAGGGAAGCTCTAAGGTACGAGGGATCTACGGTATATATATATGTGTGCGCTAAGCGAGGGCGCTAGTCTTAGCGCACGCCTAATCAGGTGATTGAAGTACGTCCAATCAGGTGATCGAAGCATATGATCCCTAATCAGGTGATAACCGTCACAGCGGATAACCTGATAGAGGGTAAGCCTATTAATCTTTTACTAATAGAAGCTCTAAGCTCAGATCTATCAAGGGCTATTATCCCTTATAAGGCTACTTATAGCGTTTTTACTCTAGCTACTTAAGAGCAGCTGCCTAATAGCAAAGGGTTAGATACTTTAAGATAACTATTAATAGTTGGGAAAAGCATCGAAAGCGATATTATAAATGCTAATTCCGCTAGGGAGTATAATACCAGGCCTTTAGTTGCTATATGGATTAAGTAATCGCAAAGGCAAGAGCAGGCCCTTCAATTACTAAAAGCTTTACTATAGGCAACTAGTAAAGAAGTACGCCAGCTCTTACTAAAAGTACCGATCGATTAGGAACTACGCCAGGATATAGAAGCTCTTAAGGATAATACTGAAAGAAGGAGCTCTTTGAAACTAATAGAAGCTTAGCCTAAAGTACTTAATATAAGGGCCTTCCGAAAACGCAAGAAGCTTAATAAGGAGTAGGAAATAATACCTATACCGCTCTATAGGTCAAAAAGGAGAAAAGGAAGTAGAAATACCATATATGCAATATATATTAGGGATCTCCTACTAGCCTTTAAAGAACTTAAAACATATTAGTTAAAGTAGGTAAATAGCTTTATATCGACTTTCTAGCTAAGTCAAGAGCCTATAAGAACTAATAAAGAAGAGTATAAAGTAGTATACTACGTTATTACTATAGCGACTCAATCTAAAAGCTCTAAAGGAAACTCTACCCTTCCAATTCCACCTTAAGATAAGCTTCCTAAAGCGCTAACTTATTAGAAGGAGCTTGCAAATCACCCTTTCGAAGAGCAATTTAAAGAGAGAGCTAGAACTAAGATCAAGAACCTAAAAGCGCGCAATTGCTAAAGAGTGATCGATAGAAGCGAGGCTATTATAAGGCTTATACTATTAAAGTGGGTCTTTAACTATAAGCTAAATTCCTTTAAGAAGATTAGCCGCTTTAAGTTAAGAATAGTAGTAAAGGGAGATCTTTAAAAGGAAGCTTCTATTTTCTCTACCTACGCTACGACGCTTATATTAAGATCTTTTAAGGTTATAATGGCAATAGCTGCTAAATTTAATATAAAGCTCTAATAGTTCGATATTATTAATGCTTTTATAAATGCTAAGAGAGACCCTTAGAGCGCGCTAGTTATTTGCTTCTTATTAGATGGTTAGAAGTAGAAAGATAAGGTAGTAGAGCTCGATCGTGCCTTATACAGCCTTCGAGACTCCTTAGCGCTCTAGTATAGGGATTTCACTAGTACTCTAAAGTCTTTAAAGCTTACCCCTCTTAATAAGGAGCCTTGCATATTCGTTAATAAGGATAGGACTATATTTATAGCCTTCTACATTAACGATATATAAGTAATATACTACTCCTCTTATATAGAAGAAGCTTAAAAGATTATAAAGGGACTGCGCAAAGCATACGAATTAATAGCTATAGGAGATATTGAGTAGTTCTTAAGAGTAAGAGTCTCTTAAGATAGGAAGCAGGGTATAATTACTCTGCTCTATAACGCTTATATTAAGAAGATGGCGAAGAGGTTCGGCCTTAATATAAGGCGTTTCCCTAATATGCCGCTCTCCTACTTCGAACTTAAAAAGAACTATGAAATAGCTCTTTACTTAAGAATTAAGGAGTTTTAGGAAAAAGTAGGCTCTGCCTTATATATAGCTATTATACTGCGCTTAGATATAGCTTTTGCAATTGCCTAGTTATCTTATTTCTATATAAACCTAAGCTCCGAATACCTTAAAGCTATTAATTGGATAATTCGCTACCTTTTCAATATATGCTTCCTAGGAATCACTTATAGTCGATTTAATAGATCAAATAACCTAATAGTATTATTAAATGCTTCTTTTGCAGATAATCTAAAGATAAGGCGCTCTTCCTACGGTTTTATTATATTCCTATTTAAAGGAGTAATTATTTGGAAGGCCTCGAAGCAATTGATAGTTACTACTTCTATTATAGAGGCTGAGCTCTTAGGAGTAGCGCATATAGCAAAAGAGATAATGGCTTTAAAGAGGTTCTTTAAAGAAATACAGCTTAAGGTAGAAGCTCTATAGTCTATATTTTACGATAATCAATAGATAATACGGCTTATTATAAGAGACTCTTAAAGGATTTCTACAAAGCTCTAATACATTGATATATATAATATATGGCTACAATAGGAGTATTAAAAGGGGAGCTTTCAAGTGGCCTATCTCCCTACTAAGGATATATATACTAATAGCCTTACTAAAAACCTTCCTCGATAGAAGTTCGAGAGCTTTATTAAGCTTTTGAACCTCTAAGACGCAAGAGGTCTAGTCGAGAAGCTAGCATTTTAAATGCTCCATAATCCTTTCATATCTCCTTTATAATAGCGAGTAGGAAGGAAGCGCAAGACAGGGTTCAATTTTCCTTATACTAATACATAAGGAGGCTTAAAAACTCCCTCAGATAATCAGAACCTTTAGCAGCTCCGCAAATAATATAAGGGCGCGTCCCTATCGAGAAGCAATAGACTCCTCCGGCGGCATAGCCCTAGGAGCAGCCTAGGGAGCAACAATAGGAGCAGCCATAGGGGCAGGAGCCTCAAAAGCCTCTGCGAGGCAGGCGGCGAGGCCAAGAGGTGCCATAATTGGCAGCAGGAGCTCCTGACCAACTGGTTTTAAGAAGCTATTAGCTATAATATAAGAAAGCTTATGATTAATGTACCCTTTGACGACACCACCTCTTCTATCTCTTTATAGCGCGCCTTCTAAAGCTCCTCTCTTACCTTCCTCTTAGTAGCAGTAAGGCCCTAAACTGCTTATTAGTAGCAAACCACTTAGAGAGAGCTTGAGAATGTACTATAGCATTACTGTTATTCTCCTCTAATAAGAATATATAATCTTCCCACGCCTTTAAGGCGCCGACGGGAAGCTCCTAATACGCATAGCCTCCTTTCGCATAATAAAAGCAGCGTACTCCTATTATGCTATTAAAGCATACGCCAGCCGACTTCCTAGCTAGGAAGCTCCAAATGCACCCCTTATATAGTATATTCCTTATTAGCCCTTGCTTTAGCTTACGGCAGGAGGAGGGAGCTGCAGAGGGAACCGCTGGTATTCTAGGAACTATAGCCTAGGGGGTAGCAAGGAGAGAAGGGGGCGCGCTCCCTCTTAAGGGTATTACTATATCGAACGTCTTAGGCGCGTTGTTATCCTCTTGCTATCTGCCGCGCTAAGAAGCTCTAAGTTATATTCAGGCATAACAACTTCGCTATAAGATTATTAGTAGGAGTAAGGGAGTATAATTAGGAAGCGTATAGTAGTAGCCCTAGTAGGGCGCTCCTTAAAGTTGTTATTACTATTCTCTATTTTAAAGTGATTATTTAAAGAAGTATAAGGAAGGAAAGCTTTATAAGGGAAAACGTGTACTTTTATAGGCGCGCTGCCTTTGTTGACTTAACGACACAGAACCGCCGAAGTGCGGGATCAAGTATGGCTGCACCTCCACTTAGTGCAATTACCTGGGAGTATAGCGTTTTAAGGTTTTACAATCTCGATTCGACGTAGGGTTATCTCGAATCGATCCTAAAGGTATAAAAGGATATTTTTGCATAATATTATATAAATGGATAAAGAGCCTTAAGCTGCTTATATATATAAGGAAGAAGGGCTCTCTCTTAAGGAGGGCTCTCTAACTTCTTCATTTCCTTCGTATTAGACCTATAGAATACGCCTTTTGCACCACTTCTTACTCCTATACTTAATCTCGCACTTTAGCGGTTCTGTATTATTATATTAAACGAAGAAGTTCTTCTTTACTAGGGACGGCTTTTAATAATATCCTACCCCTTTTGAAAATCGATTCGCAGTTGTTTCGACTTTTGATAGAGTCAGGATCCTAAAGATCTTTTAAATAAACTAGGAGCTTAAGTATAGCTTATTAACTAGTATAATTAAGGAACGCTTTTATTAGCTGGATTTTCTCAACTACTCCTTTTATAAAAGAGCTATAGGTAGAAGTTAAAAGAGCACTACGCTATTAGAACCCTTTTTCTATAGAACTCCTTTTTAACCGAATCCCTATTAAAATTAAAATTAGTAAAATAAATTCCTTACTAGTCGGAAGTTAGCAAATATAGAATATACCTAGTTCGTTTAAGGAACCAACTTCTATAAGGAGTACCCTTACCCTAGTCCCTAGGGCCGGACCTTCCTTTGCTACTAAGGGTAAGAGATTATAATGCTATAGCTAAGCCAACTAAGATAAATAAGACTTTTTAAACCCAAATGTCTTATAAGGAATAGTCTTAGGTTTAAAGGAATCCTTATAACGCTAAGATTAATTTAATTAATAATTGTAAAGTAAGATTAGTAGGATTGCTTAGGCTATCTTAAGCCTAAAGACCCTAGCTTATTAAAGCTAAGAGATAGCTTAGCGCATATATTAGACTATTAAGCGAGAATCTACCTACTTTTAATAAAGCGAGACCTAGCCTCTTTTAAAAGTCGATATAGATATAAAATAGCTAAAAATTCAACTGATCGAAAAGATCACCCCCTTTAATAATAGGACCTCCTTAACGTATAAGCAATAGTTAGCTTTAGTCTAAGACCGATTATAAGTTAATATTAATCTATTATAGAGACCTGAGATGGATAGGTCTTATAATATATATCATATAATCGGCGCAGGCCGGTAGGAGGATAAAAGGGCCACCTTCTGTATATAGAGATAGCGCGTATTGCTATAGTATTGAATATACCCTATACTTAGGACTTGTTCTTAACATCTTATCTAGGAGAGCCCGCTTATGGTGCTTCCTCCTTTTGTTTTTAGGTCTTCCCTTAGGCCTATTCTTATATTATCTCCTTTCTATTTTATATTAGTAACCTACGTAAGGACCGATTTCTTAAGATTTCTATCCTTATATAACCTTATTAATCTCTTAGTTTATAGATAAGAGACCGGCCTTTAAAATACGTCTTTGAAATACTTATAGCATTTTAATTAACTTTAAAACCCTTATCCTTAATCGCTTAGTTATTTAAAACTATCGATTTTCATTTAGCAACTATTAATAACCTTAGATTTTCCCTTTTTAGCTCTACTTTGAAAACCCCTATTTTCTTCCTTAACTTTAAGATTCTTGGAATTTTCGGCTTTTTAGTATAAAAAGTTTAATAAACCTTATAATAGCAATCTTAAATAGCAGTGGTTTTAAGTACTTAAGTAATACTAAGCGCAAACTCTAATAGGAAGTGCTTCCTTAGAATCTTTAGAAATCCGAATCTAATAATTTAGCCGCCTTAGCTTAATAGAACTCTAAAAATTGCCTTAAAATCGTCTCTAGAGACCCCTTTATTCTAAAGACTAATAGGAATTAGCCTAAAGGCTAAGAAGAATCTTAAATATAAACCTTATCTTAGAAATTAGTCTTAAATTAAGTAAACCTTATCTTATTGCGATTAGTTGTAATACTCTTATTAGCTATTTAATACCTACTTAGAATCTTTTAGCAAACTTAAATTAAACTTTTAGCAGAATCTGGAATTCTACTCTTAGGCCTAGCTTATAAGTAAGAGGATAAAAAGATATCTTTAAATAACTTAGGATTGCTACTTACTTTTTTAATATTAACGCTTAAAAATACTAATAATAATAATAATTTTAAACTTTTCATTAACCCTTTATTTGAATCTTTTTAAACTTATCTTAATCACTTTAAGATTGACTCGGATTCTAAACGCTCTTTAAGCCCTTTTAAATTTTAAAGTACTCCTTTTAGTAATCAATCTTATAATATTAAAGCTTCCCCTTTGCCCCTTATAGATTCTATTAACCTAAACGGTTAGTATAAAATGATAATAGCTATATTTAGGGCTATTACTAGTTACTTTCCCCTCCTTAGTTCCCTTAGTGCTCTTTACTTTATAGGCGCTAATATTACTAATTTCCTTAAGCAATATGAGGAAACTTATTACGATTTTAGTATTATATAAGAGGATATGATTTCTCAACTTCTTTGCTACTATGATTATATAAGTAAAGATATTATTAAATCCCTCTTTAAATAGAAAACGTATGGTTTATAGGAACTCTTTATTAAGGCTCTTAAGTTTGAATTCTGAGAATTTGATAGATAGCAGATTCGCAATACCTTGGCTTTCTTAAAGGAATTTATTCTGGTCACTTATACTCTTAAGGAACTTAAAAACTACTATCGGACTTTTACTTATATATCGAATACCTTAATTAGCTAGAAAATACTTAGTAAAGTTGAAAGAGGCTGCCTTTTCTTACTTAGATTACCTACTAGCCTTTGAAATAAGATTATTAAGCATTTTAAGATCAATAAGTAAGACCTTATAACCTTTGCCTTATTTGAAGAATTCTTAGCCTTTGCTTTAAAATCAGATCTTAGTAAAAGAACTATTAATACTATAGAGTAGGAAAAAGCCTCTACTCCCTCTTATACTAAAGACCTTAAGAGCCTGGTCTAAGAACATTCGAAAGCTTTGGAAGTTATAGAAGAGGTAAAGAAGAACTTAGTAATTATACCTTTTACTTACGGGCCTGACTTAAGAGTGAGATCCAACTTTAGAATTAAGGAACTTAAGACCTAATTTATAGAACTCCGAATTTAAAGCTTAGAAACTAGGATTAATAATCTCTTATAGGAAAAACAGCATATTCCTTAGTTTGGTAATAGATAAAACTCAGCTACTATAAGCCAACTTAGTAGTTCCTATTTTTAGACTTTTACTTTTTATCATTCGGAACAACCAGCTAATATAAGAACGTAATAGCTAGCTGAAGAAGGAGGAATTGATCCTAACTAGCACTCTGCTAATATTAATACTATAGGGTACTAAGGAAATAGTAATAGAAGACGATTAACTTGCAACTTTTGCAATAATAAAGAACTTAATTGCGCTTTATATAAGTATTATAATAATTGCCCTCTTTTCCTTCGTTTTATTAATACTAAGGTTATACATATTAATAAGTATAGGATGCTTTGTATTAAGGATCTTAGGCTAAAAGTTATCCTTATTAAAAAGCACTAGAATCGCTTATAGTTATAGACTATTTGAACGATAATATATAATATGAAATAGGATGAGAATTTGGTCGAATAATAGCGTATTATAGATATAAACGCTAAAATTCTAACTTATATATATATAAGTTTAATTAGCAATCTACTTAAGGGAGTTCTTAAGGACCTAGCTTCTGATTAAATAGCTATAGAAGTTAAAGGCATCTCTATCTTAGGATGGGTTAATAATAATATTTCAGCTGATATTAATATTACTTCTATATCTAGGAACCCTTGGAATTCTTAGTGTCCTTTTAGATCTTTTACTCTACTAATACTAATAAAACCAGCCAAAGTCCAGAAATCAGTGCGTGTAACTTAGGAATCTTAATATAAAGTCCAAATGTTAAAAGACACTTAATAGTCTGGAACTATAGTAGATAAGGATAAAGTCGATATAGTAGATAAATTGATTAGAGATATAATAGATAAAGATGACTTTAAGCTTAAAGATTAAGAAGTTGAAGTTATTATATAAACCCTTAACCTTAAGCGAAAGAGATAAATATTAAAATAGGAGAAATTCGTTAATAAATATACTAGTTCAATCGCAATAGAGAAAGCTATAGAGAATGTTATAGTTTAGCAAATTAACCTTACGTTTAAAGACCTATTTAGTTTAATTAAACGCTTTGATAAAGTGCTAAGAAAGCATATCCCAGTTGCTTTTAAAGATTTAAATAATAATAAGGAAATGGAAATTGTAATATAAAAGAACTCTAAGAAGCACTTAGCCTTAATCAAATGTCTCTAGATTGCAAAAGATAAAGGAATTTAAAGGTACTACGATATTATAGTAATAGCTTTAATATCTTAGAATATTAATTGAAATTGTTTAGCAGTTATAATAAAAAGCCCTATTATTATTTGTTTTATAAAAGAATTAGTTAAAGCAAAGGCTTTAATCAATTATAGTTTAGAAGTTAATGTAATAATTAGAAAAGTGGCAGAAATGGCTTAATTAATAATTGTTAGCAATCGACTCCTTATTTATTCGACTGTCTTTAGATTGAAATACAATTTTAATAAATAGGTAAAAAACGTAAAGGTTAGAGTTAAAGGAATTATTAATTATATTGACTTTCTAATAATAGAGAATTCTTTAAATAATATTCTTTTAAGAATGCCCTTTATTTTAAAATCTTAACTAATATTTAATTATCCTAAAGATAGGCTTATAAAAGCTAGCCTTTAAAATATAGATTAATCCTTAAAAGAATAAATGGTTATTATAAGAGATATAGCCGAATTCTAAAATAAGGTTTTAGGAAACAATTAGCTAGCATAAGGGCTAGGCTTAATGCTAATAAAGGAAGGCACTTAGTAAGGAGTTATAGCAAAAGAAAGGTGAGTTTGCCGATTTTGAATAATAGCAATTTAACTCGCGGTCCTAGACCAAGAGTCAAATCTGGAATTTTAAAAATTAGTGTAATTAGCGTTTTATTAGCTTAATAATTAAGAAAAAAGAAAAATAAGGTAGAAAAGAGAGTTTGTTTTACAAATTTCGACAATTTACTAATCATTTTGAAAAACTTAAAAACCATTTATAGGCCAGACCTGCGAGTGAAAAATAATAAAATTACTAATGATATTTCTATTTACGCACTTTAAATTAACAACTTAGAAAATCTTTTATTTGTTTTTAAAAAGGAAAATTCAGACTGTTTTATAGGATTTGATAAAAAAGGAAAGAAGTAGAGAAGTATAATATTAGCTAATATTCGAACTATATATAAAAGTAAGGCCGATAAAGTACAATTAGTAGATTAGGGAATCTCTAACAGCTTAAAGCTTAGAGGATTGGACAATTGGTTTAAATAAGACGAGAAGCTTTAACCTTTAAAGCTAAGTGGCAAATTCGATAAGTTTATTATAGGTAGATTTTCTAATAAACCTATCGGATATCGGCTAATAAAAGAATATTTTAATATATTGAAAATTAGAAATAATTTAATAGAATAAGAATGCGAACTACTTTATAAAACCTTAATAAATCGAAAGGACGCCTTAGCTTTTGATTAGATAGAACTTAGCTAGATTTGAAAAGAGGTTATACCTTATATTAAGATTAAGATAATACCCTACGAAGCCTAGTAAGAGAAAACATTCGGGGTCCTTAAAGCTCTTTAAGAAAAGGTAATCGAAATATTAAAGAATAAGCTAAAGTAAGGAGTTCTCGAGTTTTATAATAGCCCTTATAGGAATAAATGGTTCTTAGTTATTAAGAAAGAGAAAGGAACTTACAGACTAATAATAATAGTAGTAGAGATAAACTGAGTAATTGTTAAGGACGCTAACGTTCCTTTAAATATGGATAAGTTCTTAAATGAATTCGCAGGATTAACTTATAGCTCTCTTATTGACTTTTTCTTTAGATATGACTAATTTATTCTTAATATTAAATCGAGAGATATAATAGCAATTCAAACCCTTCTTAAGCTACTTTAAATAATAAGATTACCTTAAGGGGCTATAAATTCGATTGCTTAATTTATCTAAATAATCTATAAGATACTAGTAGATTATATACCTAATATTGCGCTCCCTTATATAGACGATATAAGAGTAAAAGGATTAAGATCATTCTATAATTATAAAGAAGTTCTTCTTAATATATAATGATTTATAATAAAATATATTTAGAACTTAGATTAAGTGCTTATATGATTTAAAAGGGTAAAAGCAATAGTTGGTCCGAAGTTATAATACTATCTTCTATTAATAGAAATTATTAGTTTTATTACTGATTCTAATAGCCGAAGTCCTTAGAGGGCTAAAGTACTTAAAATCGACAAATAGAAGAGGTATAATAATATAGCAGAAGCTCGCGCGTTTATTAGCGTTATAGTATACTATTGCATTTGGATTAAGGATTTCACTAAAAAGGCAGCGCTTATTTATGCCTTATTTTAGAAAGGGGCTGAGTTTTAATAGGAGGAACCCTAAATAGAGGCTATAAAACAACTGAAGTAAGCGTTGCTTAAAGCGCTATATCTAATCAAAATAGACTATAGAGCTGACGCTAGGCCAATTATACTAATAGTTAACGTAAGCTTAATCGGATAGGGTACTGTCCTTTAATAAGCTAATAGTTAATAGAAAAGATATCTAGCTCGCTTTAAAAGTAGTCTTTAGAATCTAGTAGAAACAAAGTATAATACTATTAAATAGGAATGCAAAAGAGCCTTAAAAGTAATAAAAAAGATGAGAAGCGACCTTTATAATACTTACTTTATCTTTAAAACTAATACTAAAGTGCTAGTAGAACAATTGAATAAAGCTGCAAGCGACTTACTTAAAGCCTTACTAATAAAATAGATTACTTAAATAAGACTAATGGACTTTAAAGTCAAATATATTTTAAGAATGAAAAATACTACTATAAACGGCCTTTTAAGAAGAACTTACCCTTACCCCTTTGATTTGATTAAAGAAGATGAAATAGATATTAATAAGTAAGTAGAGAACGAAGTTGGTTATCTATTGATATATCGCCTTAAAGGGACTTGACTCTTAAGCCTAGCCTATGAGTCAAATAAGAGAATTTTATCACTTAACTACTTAAATGACTTTAAAGAAATCGCGAAATTTTTAATTACACTTAAACGACTAAAGACAATTGCTTTTAAGGATTTTTAGAAATTTAAAGTTAAAGCTCTAATTTATCTAATATAAGGAAGATAATTATTTAAAAGGAGTAATAACTTATTACCTATATAACTTTACTTAGATAATAAAAAACTAAGGGCTAAAGCTATTTAGGATATTTATAAGGAAACTGGCTACTAAGGAGCTAAGTCCACCTACTATTAACTCTTAAGGAAATTCTTTTAAAAGGGTTCTTTTAAGGACTATAAAGCCTTTATAAAAAGTTGCATCCCCTATTAGAAACGAAAACCTAATTATAAAGAGAATCCTTTATTCTTAACCTAGCTATTAGGCCTTTTTTATAAAGTCAGTTTTAATATTATATAAGTATTAATAATTGAAAATAGGATTATATATTTTATTTTAGCAAAGGAAGACTTATTAGAATGGCTTAAAGGACGACTATTAAGATCTGCTAACTTTGAATCTATTGCAAAGTTCCTTTAAGAAGATATAGTCTATTGCTATAGACTTTTTAGCAGACTAACTATTAATAAAGGCCTTGAAAATAAAGGAGTAGTTAAAGCTTTTTTGCGAAAATATAGTATTAAATAGGTTTAAATCTTAGCGTATAACTTAAAAGCTAATAGAGTGGTAGAGTAAGGATATTGTAATATTTTTAATAGGCTATTTAAAGTTACTTATAAAGGATTTAAGAATTAGATAAAACACTTTTATAAAATACTCTTTACTTATCAAATGACAATTTATAAACTAACTAGAGTTATACTATTTTTCCTTATTTATAGTAAAAAGGCATAGCTCCCTTTTAAATCCTAATAGCCTATTTAAAGATTATTTAACTATAGTCAAATTCAAAACTGTTCCGATTTACTTATAATAAAATGCTAATAACTTAAGCTTTAAGATATGAATATAAAGGAAATCATTTTATAAAAGAAATAATATTAGGAAAAAGCTAAGGAAGTATAGGCTGCTTTTAAAGTACTTAAAATGTACCCTATTTGAAAAGATGATCTTATCTTAGTCTATAATATTATAAGAAGTATTAATATATTAGTAGATACTAAACTTAACTATTAATAGCTTAGTCTATTTAAGGTTAAGTCTAAGCAAAAAGAAAAGGGATACTATTCTCTTTAAGAACTTAATAGAATTAATATTAAAGGAACCTTTGCAGCTAATCGACTAAAGCGCTTTTATTAATACGATTAGACCTTATTCCCTTTAAAAGACAAATTAGAAATTGATACAACCTCCGAATCTTCTATAGGAACTGATAGTAATATAAGCAATTTTAAACCCTTAGATAAAGACTAAGATTTTTCTAACTTAACTTATAAGCTAATCCTATAAGTGAAGAATATTAAAATACCTAATTAATTGCAACCTTAAGTTATTATTTTTAAAATATCCGAAGAATGTAAATAGGAATACTAAACGATTTCTTAGCCTATTAATTATCCTACCTTCCTTTAATCCTTATTTTTATATTTTTAGTAAGGTTGCCTCTTTTATTATTTAAGATATAGATCTTTTAAGATCACTTTAAATTCTTACTTACTTTGACTTATTTTACATTCTTGATATTAGCCTTTAATTATAGTATTTCTATTACTTTCCTTAAATAATAAATAAAAAGTCCAATTTCCTTAATATATATATAGTAAACCTATTATAGCTTATATGCCCTTTTAATTCTTATACCTTATTAAACTTTCTTATTTATACTCCCTATCTTTTATAAGTAATATGCCTTTAAAGAACTTATAAATAGTTTTATCTATTATAATAAGGGATAAATAAGCACTAGTTATAAACTTCTCTTAGGATAGTAGAGCTATTGCATTATTAGAGAACTTTAAATCGACCTATACTACCTTAGGAGATATAGAGTAATAAAAACTCCTTTTAGCTTATGCGAATGCTATTAATAACCTTTTAACCTGAGTGGCCTTCGGAATTCTCCAATTTGACGACTTCTTAATTGAAGAATTAAGACTAAAGGGAATCTTTAAAAAGGAATTCTTAGTTAACGCAGATTAATATATAACCTTAGCTAATACTTTTAAAATGGATTAAGATAAAAGAGAAGAATCTATTTAATAATTGGATAATTTAACTATTAATAAAAGAGGACTTTTATTTCGTTTGCGCTTTTTAATAAATATTAATTTTAATAATAGAAGGCGAGTATTATTAAAAATTCTTAAGGAAAATACTTTTATAACTAGAGCTATATAGATTTTCAATTTCTTTATTATTTAAAAAGGAGTAGTAAAATTCTAAGGCAATCGAATTCGCAGTCGCAGATTTATAGGCTTATTTAATATAGTACTTATAGTAGCTGATAGGGCTATAAAAAGATCAAATTAGGCTATAGATATTATACTACTTAATAGTACTATTATTAATATGCTAAGGCTTTGCACTTTTACTTATAGTTTGCTTATTTTAAAAGAGAATTGGACTCTTATACTAAGGTTTAGATAAGATTTCTTTAATAATAAAGAAGGGAATTGGTTATTTATAATTAAGCCTGCTTTAAAATTCGCTTTTTAACTTAAAGATATAATAAGTGCTAAATTATATAATTTGACTTATGGTCTTAGATTAAGAGTTAGAAATGAGAATTTTAGAACTGGACCTAACTTGCCTCTTGCTAAAATAATTCTAGAAACCGCTATCGAATAAACTGCTTAAACGCTTAATGCAGCCTCTTTAGAATTTTCGGAATCTTTAAAGGACTCTCCTTTAGCTAAACGACCTATTTTAGCTTAACCTTTAAAAAGGATAGATCGTTTGATAGCTACTTTAGCTAATTTGCAATTTGAAACTAAAGGATTATATACTCGCTTAAACTCCTTCTTTAATAACTTAAAGGAGCTAGTTCTTAACTTCTTTATATCTATATATAACTATTTTAAAAACAATAATATAAGGGAAGACCCTATTTCTACTACTTTAAAGATAATTAAAAGAGCTATTAAATAGATTTAATAGCTTATCTTAAATGAGTTCGCCCTTACGGATATTATTTAATTCTTTAATAATTATAAAAGTTAAGAACCTAGTCTTTTAGATATTAAGCAAGACTATTTTATCTTATAAGAAAGAGAATGCAAAGAGGAATCTATTGATTAAGATATTTGTAATTATAGTAATATGCCTTAATCAGTCATTCTTAACCTTAAGCTTAGAGAACGATATAATATTTAAGTGTCTTTTACAATAAAGACTCGCTTTTAATAGTATCTTCTTAATATAGAAATCGAAGGGAGAAGACTTTGCGACCTTTATATTTGCTCTCTTTTGGTTTACTATAGTTTTAATTATAAAGGATTTGATATTAATAAAACTATTAAATACCTTAAACTTCTTTATATAATAAAAGATATTGATCTTTTTCTAATTTACTTTAATAATTAGTTCTTTATCTCTTTAAGGATATGCAAATCTAACCTATTAATAATAGAGGCATCTTTAGGTGTTATAAAATTTAAGGCTGATCCTAAAGCCTTAAAGGCATTAGAGCTAATTAAATGGAATAATTCTTTCTTTTTAATATTATTAAGTAATAAATAGTAAGAGGAAATAAAGGAAGAAGGGTCAATTGTAATACCTAAACCCTTTAGATGCTGCTTTCTAACCGATAATTTTACTACTAATAATAGTGCTTTTATAAGTATATTCCTCTCTATTATAAGATAAGAAGTAGAGATATACCTTTATCACTTCTGCCTTATGAATAACGCGACCTTTATACCTTTTTATTTTCTTTATAATATAATATTTAATCTTATTTAATAAGTCCTTTAAATGTATTATAAACTCTACCTCTTAGCTATAATAGCGAAAAGTAGAGGAGCTTATTAGCTTACGGCCTACCTTAAACCTCCTTAATTGATTGGCCTTAGTCTTTACAATTAAGTTGTTTTAATAAAGAGGGATATAAGTACTGCTAATAAAGAAATTCCGATTTTCACTTAGGGTCTCGGCTCGCGAGTTAATTTTATTAAAAAGCAAGTCTTAGATTATTAGATCCTATCGATTAGATAAGGGCCATCTTTTAAAAGCTTTAATAGGTAGGTTGGCTTTTAATCAAATGTGAAACTCACTCTATTTATAAAAAAGATAAGTCGATGGACTTCTTAAGTACTTGGTTTAAAATCTTAGCTAGCTTGTATAATTGTAAAAATGAAGTAAAAAGAGATCTTACGACCTATTACTAATAATAGTAACCCTATTATAGTAATGACGAAACAAGGGCACCTTTTTAAAATGCGCTTAGATAAACTTTATAGAATTAGTAGCTTTATAGCCTTTTGTAATAACTATACGGCTATTTGCAATAAGAATACCTTGGAAAATGAGACTCGAATCTTTGATCTTGTCTTTTTAATCTTTGCTTTAGAGTAACCTCTAGTGCCTTAATAGATTAATATAAGTAGAACTACTGCACCTTTTAAGGCAGCTTTTTATCTTAAGAACTATAGTAGCCTCTTTAAAGCTATTATTAGTCGACGCTTTTAAATAGATCCTTTTATTATAACTGAATTATAGGAGTTATTCCTTCTTAATAAGGATAAATTGAAAATCCACTTTATAGAATATAATCAAAAACTCTTTAATACCTTTATTAAGGCTTAGACGAATATTATAAATACTAAGTCGCTTCTTTATAGACTTAAGTCTTAAGGATAATGCGATAAAGTAAATGCTATCTAAGAGCCTAATGTACTAATTAATAAAGGCATTATTATAAGAAAATTCGGAAAAGAGATAAACTAAGACGCTAGTATAGTATTAGACCTTAATTTAGGAACTAATCTCCTGTTTTTACCCTTAAGCTTAGAAACGCCAAGACTAACTCGCGAGCCTGGCCTGCAAGTGAGGTTGGACTCAGCTGGCTTAAGCCTATAAAATGGTTCGGATGAACCTTAGTCACTTAAATTAGAGAAAACGCTAAGAGGTAAGAATTAATATAAGAGAAGAAGACTCTAAAGTAATAATAGAACTGATAATTGAGTTAAGTAATCTAGAGAATCTAGCCTATTACCTTTAGAGAAGACTATTTGAAGAACTTACGAATTCGAGTTGAATCTTTTTAAGATTATCTACTTCTTATATACTAGTACCTCTTTATTCTCTATTTATTATTTTATTTTATATATATTTTTTATACTACTTTATTCTTTATATAATCTATCCTTTGATTATTTCCTTTATATGCAATTTTCTAATGCTCACCTTTGAAATATCATCCTTACCTTTGAAGAATTATCATTTACTAATTATAGGTCCTTATATACGTCATACCTTACTTTTGTTTCTACTTCCAGCCTCTTTATGCCTACTTTTCCTTTGTGCACTAGTGCGACTTTAAACTCTATAAATAAGCCTCTCCTTATACTACGATTTTACTTTTTTTTACTTCTCTTTTCAACCCTACCAGACTTATAATATTAGTACTACTACTATTGTCTTTCTATTATTAATCTTTTTAAGTATAAGCCTATTATATTATTAATCTTTCTTAAATAATTATCTCTTCGTTTAAAGCTACCTTCCTTATTAAATAATTTATTATAGTACTACTAACTATAAGTAAAAAGGCTATACTTAAGAAGAATATATCGGTTATTGCCTTAGGTAGTAAGTCCTTAAGTATAACTAATAATAAACTAATGTTAGAGGGAGGGTTCTTATAGGATAGTAAGTTACTAAGATTATTAGAAGATATAGTAAGCACCTATAGAATATTAGGTAAGACTGAATAGTAGGTATTCTTGAATTTATTTATTAAGGTGCTTAATTATAGAATTTCTACTATTAAGGAAGGATTCTTAGGTTTTAATGATTTCTTAGATAAGGAACTCTAAGGTAAAGGTATTAATTATGAAAAGTTTTTATAAGAGTATTAGAGGTATGCTAATTCGGTTGACTTGTTTTAAAAGAACTAAGATAAGAAAAATAAGTGTATAAAAAGACTGATATAATTTATAAGCGGAATATATAGAATGCTCTTTTAAAGCCACTTTATAAATAATATTACTATAAATAATGCTCTGCGGAGACTTAGTAAGATTTTTAAAATATACTAACTAGTGGCTAAAGCTATATAAGTATTAAATTATTTTACTATCTAAGAAGGTATAAAGAAGTTGCAGGGAAATAGTGCGCAAAGTAGAAAATTTATTAAATTCTTAAGCACTATTATACACTCTACTATTCAAACTATAAAGGATAGCCCTACTTAGTATAATAATCTTACACTCCTTAACTAAACTGTTTTAAATACGCTTGGCTTATAATAGTTATAATGCGGTCTATTCGTTATAAAAGAAAAGATAATATATTTGGCTAAATATACTATAAACTACTTCGATAATGAAATAGAGAGATGGGAATTTATTATACTTACTACTCTAAAGCTACTACTACCTGCGGTAGGATTAATAGACAAGTGCGATTTGACTCGCGGGCCTAGCCTATAGGTGGAATCAGCATATAATAAAGAAGTCTATAAGTATAAAGTGCCTATAATATCAGAAATATAAACTGCTAACTATTATAACCTTAAAGCATTAGACTTAGATGTATTTGAATCACTATCCTTAGAAATGCTTAAAACACCTTATATACTAGTAGTAAAGAAACTGACTCGCGGGCCTAGCCTATAGGTTAGAATATATAATAATATAGACTTAGAAGATAAGCTGACAGATGAAGTAGATAGCCTTATTACTAACGTATTAGAAATTTTTAATAATATTAAAAAGGATATATCTAATATTATATAGACCTTTCCTAAAGATTTGCAAAAGTTTGTTTTAAAATTCTATAAGTCTATAATAAAGCGTTTAAAGAAGGAAAACCGGGGAGATGTTTTATTAGTATAAGAGGCAATAGCAAGAGCTATTAAATAGATTATGAAACTGTAATAAGACGAATTCACCTTAGATAATATTATATAATTCTTTATCGACTATAAGAAATTAAAGGGCGACTACTATATGCTTAAAGAGAAGCTTGAAGATACTATAATAATAATTTCTATAAAATGTTATTAAGTCCCCTTTAATATTAAGATAATACTGCAGTATAGTAATAGATTTAGAGTTATAGTAATATTAGAAATAAAGACTTACTTAAGTAAATTTGTAATAGGGATATTTAGAGACTTCTATTTTAAGAAATTTTATACCCTTTATAAATGATAATATACACTATACTACGGACTAGCATTAATAGGCATTACTAATAAAAAGGTATTATCTAATATCTATAAATTTTGCATTACTCTTGATTTAAAACTATTCTTATTATACTTTAGAAACTATACAATTATGGCTACTAGTAATAGAATGGCTAATTAGGTTAAGAAAGATATATCGTTAGGTTTCTCTAAGTTCTAAGTAGTACCTAAGGCCTTTAAATTATTCTATAATATCGCTTGGACCCCTGCTTAGTATAAGACTATACTAACTAATAATACTTTAATATCGCTCTATAGTAAAAGCTTCTTAAATATGCCTAAGCTACTTAGCTATGCCTTTCTAAGCGCTATACGCATATATAGCCTTAGCTATTATAGAAAGAATTCATTTTTGATATTAGTATAAGAGGAATTAGAAATATACTAGTATCATTTTTGGAATTCTAATAAAAAACTTTCGCCTCCCTTTGCATTTCTCTATAATATAATATATAGTTTGATATAATAGACTCTAAGAATGCATTATAAGCTGTATCTTAGTATGCTATTAACTTATTATAAGTCTTTATATAAGTTGGTAATATATCCTAAGCTTATATAGTTTATAGGCATTGACTACTATTTAAGAATTGTTACTATTAAGATTGACGCTAACTTGCGATTTGTTAAATCGACTCCTAGGCCTGGCTCGCAGGTCAACTCCCTTAATAATAGAACTATTGACTATTATATGATTCCTACTATAAAACAATCGACTAGAGAATTTGCTATATAGGAAAAGTATTATAAGTTATCTATACTTATACCCTATTGTCTTAAGAACTCTTAATAGATCTTATTAAATCTAGCGCAGAGCGCTATATAATAAAAAGAGCTAAATACTAAGGAGAAAATTGTCTTAGAGGAATACGTTTTAAATAATACTACTCTATTCTTAATATTCATAAGATAAGGTATATTTATTGATCTCGATTTAGAATAGGAATTTAAAAAGGGCGGCTTTTTAACTATTAGCAATAACTATACGGAAGTTATTAGTAATAATTCACTTAAGAATAGCACTAACCTAGAAGATTTTCTTATTAACTTACTTAATATAAAGAGACTAAGTATAGCAAGATAAGGTGCGGCTAGAGAATCTTTTATAAAATTCTATATAACCCTTAGGATAATGAAAGGCGGTCTATTATTAGAGGCCCTTATAAGTAGAAAATTATAGAATGACCTATTAGTGGTAATGGCTATAAAGGAGTTGTTCTTAAAGGATATAGTATAATTGATAATATATTTGAAGAAATACAAATAAGAACTTTTTAACAATTTTACTAATACTTAGAAGCTAGTATAATAATTAGAACTATAGTTATATAGTAATAAATCTTAGGCTAAGACGAAAGGCATTAATAATAATATTAAGGCTGATAATATAATTAATAAGATAATTCTTCTTAAGAAGTATAGTATTAAAAAGCTTTATATAAAAACCCTTAATACGACTCTTAGGCCTGGCCTGCGACTTAATCTAAAGAAAGGCAAGGCTAAGGAAGTTATAGCTATAGAATCTCCTACTGCGTCCCCCTTAGTAGCAGATGACTCTTTAGAGAATGATAATAATAATAAAAAGGATAATAATAATAATGCTATAATATAAGTCTCCCTCCCTATTAGCAGAAGCTATTAAACTATACTAGCATCTTTATAAAATACTAAAGCTCTTATAATACTAAGACCAGACTCTTCTAATACTAATAGCGAACTATTAAGAAGAAGTAGGCGCTTTATAAAGAAAGTATTATTTAATAATAGTTCTCCTTATCCCTTAAAGAGAACTAAGGAAAATTGATATCTAAGTTAGTACTATTTTTAATTGTTTTTACAACTCTATAGCTTATTTATTTATTTTACTAGTTTCGTTTTCTAACTCTTAGGCCTGGT
>JAENRP010000208.1:23088-48465 GCA_024741835.1 Diplocarpon mali
TTTTTTTCTTTTTACCTTTAATAATAATATAGCTTTAGTTTAGGCCTTTTAATATATTAGTTTTCTCGCACTTAGGGTTTGCTAGTAATTAATATGCTATTGCCTTAACCTATATTATTTTATATTCTTTACTAATAGTAATAGGGGCTACTACTTTTATTATTTAGGATATATATAAAGACCTGAGATAGATAGGTCTTATAATATATATTATATAATTGGTATAGGTTAGTAGGAGGATAAAAGGGCTACCTTCTATATATAGAGATAGCGCGTGTCGCTATAGTATTGAATATACCTTATACTTGGGACTTATTCCTAATATCTTGTCTAGGAGAGCCTACTTGTAGTGCTTCCTCCTCTTGTTTTTAGGTCTTCCCTTGGGCCTATTCTTGTGTTGTCTCCCCTCTGTTTTATACTATATTTAAATAAGCAAGCTCGCTAAGCCTTTATTTAAGGATCTATTATAGGATAAGCCTAAATGTACCTTAAACCTTAGTACCTCTTAAAGACTAACCCCTTTTGAAACTATTAAAAAATAGTAGAACTGCTAAGCAGTTACTTTTTGACTAGCTAAGAGGTAGACCTATTTCGATCTACTTTCTATTACCTCTATATAAGAGAAGCCGGTTATTTTAAAGAAACTTTCCTTTAGTTTTAAGCCTAATTCTAATCTATTGCGATTTAAGAAAAGGTCTTAAGATCTAAGTAATTCTTCTTTATATAAAATAAGATTACCCCTTAGCTTAAAGCTGCTTGCACCCTAGTTAAGGCCTCTTAAAAGAAGGACTATACTATTATAATTAACCAATTAAATGCCCTTAATACTAAATGCTAAAGTAACTAACTTCTTAACCCTTTAATTAGAAGTAAGGCTACCTTAGTATTATACTAGAAGATATCCGGTTTGCTCTTTAATAAGACCGCTCGCGGTCCGAGCGCTGGAAATATTACCTAAGTTTCTAGGCTACTAGCCTTAAAGCCTACTACCCCTTTTTACTAAGATACGCCAACTAAGGCTAATTCTCTTGCTTTACCCTTTAAGCAAGCTACCTATTAGACCTATAGTAAAACTGGTTATTATAAGACTGAGTGCCCTTTTATAAGTAAGATTAATACTTTAAAAGATGCAAAGGAATCTGATCTAACTTTAGACTTAATTAAAAATAGGGTCGAAATAGAAGAAGATTAGAAAAATAAAAAGGCTTAGGAAAAGACTCCTACTTAAGCTTGCGAAAGTACGACTTATCGAAGCTAGATCTTAACTCTTTAATAAGAGAGAAGCAATTCCTAACCTCTTATACTATTAATATAAATAGACTTAAAGTATTATTATTAGCTTTAGTAGATACTAAAGCCCTTAATTACCTATTTTTAAATCGTTCCCTTTTTATATATCTTTTAAGAGCAACTGGCTTTAAAATTCTTCCTCTTTTAGCCCTTATTCCTATTTATGGATTTTAAAATACTATTTATATATAAGCTATATATTATATATGCTTTTATTTAACAATTGATAGAAGGCGTATTTACAACTGCCTTTAAGTTATCTTTGACTTAGGTTAGCGTAATACTATTATTAGAATTAAATAGATATACTGATTCTAACTTAAACTTAATTTAAAGGAAAACCGATTTATATAGCCTTTATATTACTTCCTATTTCCTTAATTTGTAAAGGAAATCCTTATCTATCTTTTCCCTTTTAAAGGACTTTAGATCCAATCTAATTATTAAGCTAATATTAATTATAAAGAATAGGAAATAGCTATAGATAAAGCTTAATAGATTAATAGAAGATAGTCTTATATTAATTTAATAGTCTTAGCTAAGCGCAAGATCCCTATTACTATTATTAAGCTAGCGCTCCTACTTATAATTAAGCTAGATCTAAGAAAATAATCTAATATGAATCGACTATATTCTGACCTTATTCGCAAATAGCCTAAAGCTACGGTTCTTATTTGCGAAATTAGCACTAATGCCTTTTATTATAATATAAAGCGTAAAGAGACTAAGTTCTTTTAAACTAGTATTTATAAAGTAAATAGGATTCTAAAGGAAAGATATAAGCCTAAGAATCCTAATATTAAAAAGCTAATTAATAATCGACTCTTAAAATAGTACTAATCTTTAAGATAAGCCTTTTTAAAAAGGGATATAGATACCCTCCTTTCCTATCGGTACTATAATTATAAGATATAGCTGAAAAGGCCCTTGCTTAATGCCTATTTACCCCTCTACTATCAATCTATTAAAGAGCTTAAGGTTATAAAGGAGTACTTATTTAAGAATTTAAATAAAGGCTTTATTAAAACAAGTACTAGCCCCTTTGCTTCGCTAGTACTATTTATAAAGAAGGCCGATAGTAGCCTCTGATTTTGCATAAACTACTAGAAGCTAAATACACTAACTTAAAAGGACGCTTACCTAATTCCAAGAATAGACGAGCTTTTAAGGCAAGTATCTAAAGCTAAGATTTTTATAAAACTAGATATTCGAGCCGCTTTTAATTAGATACAAATGGACCTTAAATCAAAGGAATATACTACCTTTCAAATAAGGTATAGATCTTATAAATGTAAGGTTCTTTTATTTAGCCTTTATAATAGACCTAGTACTTATTAGTAGTATATAAATAATATTCTTTTAAATTACTTAAATAATTTTTATATAACGTATTTAAACGATATTTTAATTTACTCTAAGAATATTAAAGAGCATTAGGATTATATTAAAAAGGTGCTAAAATAACTCTTAAAGGCTAGCCTTTAAGCAGATATTAAGAAATGCAAGTTCTATATTACTCGAACTTAATATCTTAAATACGTTCTAATAATAACTAAGATCGAACTAGACCTTAAAAAGGTCGAACTATTGCGTAATTAAAAGTATTTAAAAATTATTATTAAAGTAAAGTCTTACCTAGGATTTTGCAAGTTCTACTAATAATTCATTTGCAACTTTAGGCTAATTGCTAAACCCCTTTCTATTTTAACCTAATTAATAGTACCTTAGAATTAGATAGAAGAGTGCTAAATCACTTTTAAAGAGCTTTGCAAGCAGTTGCTTTCAATTTAGTAGATTTACCATTTTAACCCTGACTTACTTATAAAGCTGGAAACTGATGCTTCTAATAGCATTATCGCTAAAGTACTTTCTTAATAATACTCTAATAAGTAATAGTACCTAATTAGCTTCTATTTGCATATACTCTTTAACTATAAACCTAATTAGGAAATATATAATAAGGAACTCTTTGCTATTATTAAATCCTACTATAAATAGAGACCTAAGCTTATATTACTTAAAGAGCGAGTTGATATTTACTTAGATTACCGCTCCTTTAAGTACTTTATAACTACTAAGGTTCTAATTATAAAATAGTACTAATAGATAGAATTTTTATCTAACTTTAATTTTCGAATTATATATACTCTTAGTAAAGATAATCAGAAGGCTAATATTCTTAGCCGCTAAGAGTAGGATATGCCAGTTTATAAATAAGCAAAGCTAGATAGCCGATCTTAGGTTTTGATTTCCCTAATCTAATTAGACCTTTAAATTAATACTAAATTAGCTAACAAATTTCTTACTAAATCTATTAAAGGCACCCTAGCCTTAATGTTAATTGATACTTTTAATTCGACTTTAAATTGACCTAAGGATTCCTTTAATTTAATTAAAAAGCTTTATTAAAACAATTGCAAATCCTTTTAAAAGATTTATACTAACCTCTTTAAGAACTACTCTTTAAAAGACAGATTGCTTTACTTTAAGAAGCGTCTTTGCGTATGCTATAATACTCCCTTATAAACTTATTTAATTTAAAAAACTTATAATTAACCTTTAAGCGTATACCCTAATAGCTTAAAGACCTATTAGCTACTTGCTCCTAAGTACTATTAGGTTAGGATAGGTTCGGACTATAAAAGATTTATTGCAAACTACAGACCTTATTAATTCTTATATTTAAAGATAATTAAAAAATAAGGCCTCTTATAGCCCCTCCTTATTCCTAACTATCCTATATAGCACTTATATATAGATTTTAAAGATTTCCCTCTTAATAAGTATAGTTTTGATCAAATCTTAGTTTTTATAAACCAACTTAATAAGAGCGCTATTATAATCCCTTATTAAAAAGATATCAACACTTAAGGAACTGCCCGATTATTTATTTAATAGATATATCGATTCAGCTATACTCTAGAGATAATTACCTTTAACTAAGGTTCCTAATTTATCTCCTTATTTTAGAAAGAGTTCTATTATATTATTAGTATTAAGATTAAACTCTTTATAGTATACTATAAGAAGACTAATAGCCAAATAGAGATCATAAATAAGTATATTAATTTAAGGCTATAGCCTTTTATTAATTACTATTAAGATAATTAAAGTAAACTGATTCTATTAATAGATCATGCGCAATCTACCCTCCTTTATACTTCTATTAGTATAACCTTATATTAGCTTAAGTATAGAATTATACCTTAGATAAGTTAGGACTGGATCTTTCTAAAACCGTCCAGCCTATAGGAGAGATTAAATTAAGCAGAGGCTAAGCTAATAGTAGAGAGGATGCACTTAGCCTAGGAAGTAGCAAAAGGCAATATAGAATGCGCTTAAAAGAAAATGCGTAAGTCTATAAATTAATACTAAAAGGAGATTAATTAAAAACCTAAAGATATAGTCTACCTTTTGATAAAAAATCTTAAGAACTACCGCTTTAATAAGAAACTAGCCAATCAATAGGATAGTCCTTTTAAGGTTCTTAAGAAGGTAGGCAATTTATATTAAATTAAGCTGCCTATAGGTTTTATAATATATAATATCTTTATGCTAAAGCTACTATTTAAAGATCTGCAAAACCCTTTATTAAGTTAAGAATAACCCTAGCCTATTATAGAAAAGATCGTAAGGTAAGAAGAGTATAAAGTGTCTAAGATATTAAGTATACGCCTATCTTAAGGGAACTTAAAGTACTAGGTCAAATAGACTAGTTATAACCCTAATTTAAATTAGTATTATACCTTAAATTTTACAAAATCCTTATATAAAATTCGCGACTTTTATTAGGCTAATCTTATAAAGCTAGAACTACCTTAGAACCTATAAGCTTAGCTAAAGGCTTAGGAAAGCGGTATAGATAATTATAATCACTTAAAAGATAATAGGCTAGATGCGAAATAGGTTAGTAAATAAATCTAAAAATATAAAAAAAAAAAAATAAAAAAAAAGGAGAAAAATAATAAAAAATATAAAAACAATAACACTAGGCCTATTGCCCCTTCTCCTTATAACTCCTTTAACCCCTCTTCCTTTATGCTTAAGGAGATAAGCTCTAACTCTATTTTAAAGCTAGAGCTTGCCTTTTGTCTACGCCTTTGCCTAGAATAACCCTAACCTCCTTTTGCTGCCACTAGCGCCGCCCTACTAGCTGCTGCGCCTAATGCGACCCTTATTATTGCAAGCCCTCCTCCTCTTATAAGAGACTCTGCTGCTATAGCAGTCCACTCTACTAATATAGCAATAGACCTTAGGAGGCCTAATATAGTTTGACTAGATTACTTTAACCTTATTAGCCAGGACTTAATAAGGTCGCTGCGCTCCTATTAGAAAGTTAGCGATCGATTTGATACTAATTCGGATTGAACTTATAATAACTATCACCTAGACCCCCTTTAGCTAGCTTGCTATAGCCTTAGCTATAGAGTAGAGCTCTATAAGGCTAGCGCGCTCGATTTAAGTGCAGCTAGTTAGAGCCTTTACGCTAGCTATTAGCAAAAGGTTAATAAGGATCTAAGCGCGCTAGACCGCCTTTTAATAAAGCAACTCGCAGTTCCTTACCGAAACCGCCCGCGCGTTATTATTATTACTACTATCGTCCTCCTTTTACTGCTAAGCAGCCTCCCCCTGCTACTCCTTAAAGGCCGCAGATAGTACCGCAAACTCCTCCCTAATATAAGAGAGAAGCTATAAATAAGTATTAGCGCGAACAAAACTAAAGAGTCAATTCAAGGTACTTATAAAGATGCACTCTGCCTTTTACTTCTAGTACTAATAGCACTTTTTACTATATTTAAACTCAAATTCGCACTTATGCGCAATATTACGCATAAGGCACCGCATATACTAGTAATAATAAATGCAATAGGCTACTATAAGAGCGCCTGACGGCAAAGGGATTAGCACTATACGTATTAGACGCGATTCGACCCTAGATTAGGGCAAACTTACTTATAATAGTTAGTAGTAGTAGTAGTAATTGTTTCTACTATTATGCATTAGCCCTACGCTATAGTAGTAGGAGTAGGGGACCTATGCAATTATATATAGTTATTATACTAAGGAAGGAAGATCCTATAAAGGGAAAAACAAATTTGAAAGTATAATACAACTTGCGCTAAATTAAATATAGAATAGTATTATTCGTATAATAATGCGCTAAGTATATTACTATACGAAAATCATTATAAGCTACTAACGCTTATAGGCAAGCGTTCTTAAAGGGGGGAGGTAGTATAATAGCTATACCTCTACTTAATGCAATTACCTAGGAGTATAGCGTTTTAAGGTTTTGCAATCTCGATTCGATATAGGATTATTTCGAATCGATCTTAAAGGTATAAAAGGATATTCTTATATAATATTATATAAATGGATAAAGAGCCTTAAGCTGCTTATATATATAAGAAAGAAGGGCTCTTTCCTAAAGAGGGCTCTCTAACTTCTTCGTTTCCTTTATATTAGACCTATAGAATACGCCTTTTGCACTACTTCTTGCTCTTATACTTAATCCCGCACTTTGGCGGTTCTATATTATTATACCTTAGCAGTAGCAGTACTTTAGTAACTACCTTCCAACTTGCTAAGTCAGTAGTATAAAGACTTTACTATTAAGTTAAAAAAGCCAGAAGAATCAAATTCGCCTATTTGATTCTTATCTTCCCTTATATACTATATTATATGTATTATATATTCCCCCTCCTTTTAGGTCATATATCCTTATATAATAAGGCTAGGAGTAGGAGAGAGCTATATAAGTTGATATAACCCTTTTACTATAATCCTTAGTTATGGCCTTGAATATTAGGCAGCACCTCTTAGGTACCCTTATAATAAATAAATAAGGTTTAACTGCCTTATCGATTCTATTAAACTATTAGCATGTATTATATATTCCTATATAAATAAATCCTATACTACGTAACTATACGCTAGTCTAAATTAAGTTAGAGTATCTATGAATTTGATTCTTTACCTCTACTTAGTGCAATTACCTAAGAGTATAGTATTTTAAAGTTTTATAATCTCGATTCGATATAGGGTTATCTTAAATCGACCCTAAAGGTATAAAAGGATATTCTTATATAATATTATATAAATAGATAAAGAGCCTTAAGCTACTTATATATATAAGGAAGAAGGGCTTTCTCCTAAGGAGGGCTCTTTAACTTCTTTATTTCCTTTATATTAAACCTATAGAATACGCCTTTTATACTACTTCTTACTCTTATACTTAATCCTGCATTTCGGCGGTTCTATATTATTATATTAAATGAAGAAGTTCTTCTCTACTAAGAATAGCTTTTAATAATATCCTATCCCTTTTGAAAATCGATTTGCGGTTATTTCGACTTTCAATAGAGTTAGGATCCTAGAGATCTCTTAGACAAACTGAGAGCTTAAGTATAGCTTATTAACTAGTATAATTAAGGAACGCTTTTATTAATCGGATTTTCTTAACTACTCCTTTTATAGAAGAGCTATAGGCAGAAGTTAGGAGAGCATTATGCTACTAAAACCCTTTTTCTATAGAACCCCTTTTTAACTAAATCCCTACTAAAATCAAAATTGGTAAAATAAATTCCCTACTAGCTAGAAGTTAGCAAATATAGAATATATCTAGTTTATTTGAAGAGCCAGCTTCTATAGGAAGTACCCCTACCCTAGCCTTTAGGGCCAGACCTTCCTTTGCTACTAAGGGTAAGAGACTATAATACTATAGCTAAGCCAATTGAGATAAATAAGACTTTTCGAATCTAAATGTCTTATAAGGAATAGTCTTAAGTTTAAAGGAATATCTTATAATACTAAGATCAATCTAATTAATAACTATAAAGCGAGATTAATAGGATTACCTAGGCTATCTTAAGCCTAAAGACCCTAGCTTATTAAAGCTAAGAGATAGCTTAGCGTATATATTAGACTATTAAGTAAGAATCCACTTACCTTTGATAAAGCGAGACCTAGCCTCTTTCGGAAGTCGATATAGATATAAAATAGCTAAAAATTCAGCTAATTGAAAAGATTACCCCCTTTAATAATAGGACCTCTTTAATATATAAGTAGTAGTTAGCTTTAATCTAAGACTGATTGCAAGTTAATGCTAACTTATATTTAAATAAGCGAGCTCGCTAAGCCCTTATTTAAGGATCTACTATAAGATAAGCCTAAATATACCTTAAACCTTAGTACCTTTTAGAGACTAACCCCTTTTAGAACTATTAAGAAATAGTGGAACTGCTAAGCAATTACTTTTTAACTAGCTAAGAGGTAGACCTATTTCGATCCACTTTCTATTACCTTTATATAAGAAAAGCTAATTATTCTAAAGAAACTTTCCCTTAGTTTTAAGCCTAATTCTAATCTGCTGCAATCTAAGGAGAGGTCTTAAGATTTAAGTAGTTCTTCTTTATATAGAATAAGATTACCCTTTAGCTTAGAGCTGCCTACGCCTTAGCTAAGGCCTCTTAAGAGAAGAACTATACTATTATAATTAACTAATTAAATGCCTTTAATACTAAATACTAAAGTAATCAACTTTTTAACCCTTTAATTAAAAGCAAGGCTACCTTAATATTATATTAAAAGATATCTAGTTTACTCTTTAATAAGACCGCTTATAATCTAAGCGCTGGAAATACTACCTAAGTTTTTAGGCCACTAGCCCTAAAGCCTACTACCCCTTTTTGCTAAGATATGCTTACTAAGGCTAGTTCTCTTGCTTTACCCCTTAAGTAAGCTACCTATTAGACCTATAGCAAAATTGGTTATTATAAGATTAAGTGCCCTTTTATAAGCAAGATCAATACTTTAGAAGATATAAAGGAATCTGATCCAACTTTAGACTTAATTAAGAATAGGGTCGAAATAAAAGAAGATTAGAAAAACGAAAAGGCTTAGGAAAAGACTCTTACTTAAGCTTGCAAAAGTGCGACTTATTAAAGCTAGATCTTAACTCTTTAATAGGAAAGAAGCAATTCTTAACCTCTTATACTATTAATATAAATAGACTTAAAGTATTATTATTAGCTTTAATAAATACTAAAGCCTTTAATTACTTATTTTTAAATTATTCCCTTTTTATATATCTTTTAAAAGCGATTGGCTTTAAAATTCTTCCTCTTCTAGCCCTTATTCCTATCTATGGATTTTAAAATACTATTTATATATAAGTTATATACTATATATACTTTTACTTAATAATTGATAAAAGGCATATTTATAACTGCCCTTAGGTTATCTTTAACTTAGGCTAGTATAATGCTATTATTAAAGTTAAATAGATATGCCAATTCCGACTTAAACTTAATTTAAAGGAAAACCGATTTGTATAGCCTTTATATTACCTCTTATCTTCCTAATTTATAAAGGAAATCCTTATCTATCTTCTCCCTTTTAAAGGACTTTGGATCTAATCTAATTATTAAATTAATATTAATTATAAAGAATATGAAATAGCTATAAACGAAGCTTAATAGATTAATAGAAGATAGTCTTATATTAATTTAATAGTCTTAACTAAGCGTAAGATCCCTATTACTATTACTAGGCTAGCGCCCTTACTTATAACTAAGCTAGATCTAGGAAAATAGTCTAATATAAATCGACTATATTCTGACCTTGTTTACAAATGGCCTAAAGCTACGGTTCCTATTTGCGAAATTAGCGCTAATGCCTTTTATTATAATATAAAGCGTAAGAAGACTGAGTTCTTTTAAACTAGTATTTATAAAGTAGATAGGATTCTAAAGGAAAGATATAAGCTTAAGAATCCTAATATTAAAAAGCTAATTAACGATCGACTTTTGAAATAGTACTAATCTTTAAGATAAGCCTTTTTAAAAAGGAATGCAAATACCCTCCCTTCCTATTAGTATTATAATTATAAGATATAGCTAAAAGGGCCTTTGCCTAATGCCTATTTGCCCTTCTACTATTAATCTATTAAGAAGCTTAAGGTTATAAAGGAGTACTTACTTAAGAATTTAAACAAAGGCTTTATTAAGATAAATACTAGCCCCTTTACTTCGCTAATGCTATTTATAAAGAAGGCCGATAGTAGCCTCCGATTTTATATAAACTATTAGAAGTTAAACGCACTAACTTAAAAGGACGCTTACCTGATTCTAAGGATAGATAAGCTTTTAAGGCGAGTATCTAAAGCTAAGATTTTTATAAAACTAAATATTTGAGCCGCTTTTAATCAGATACAAATGGACCTCGAATTAAAGGAATATATCACCTTTTAAATAAGGTACGGATCCTATAAATGCAAGGTTCTCCTATTTAGCTTCTATAACAGACTTAATACTTACTAGCAGTATATAAATAATATTCTTTTAAATTATATAGCAATAAGGTTCTCTGATAGTGAACTTGATAGTAAACTAGAAGAGAGGGCACGAAGAAGTATAAGGTGCAAACGACGATGTTAGGTATCTTATATCTTAATTCATAAGAGCTCTCTAACTATAAGCTATTTAATAAGGGCTGCCACTAAGTCATATGGTAAGTTATATAATATATTATATATATAATATGTCATATGATAGATTATATAACAAATATATAATAGGTATTCTTATAATACACCCCTCTAAAGAGACCTTTAAAGGTACTCGCCAGCAATACATATGATATTATAACGTTTGTTATAATCTACAGTTTCGTATGAAAAAATCAACCTACAGATATTGGAAATAAAGTAGAATTCGCTAGCGCACTCTACTCTAAAGTAGGAAATCCACCCCTTAATAAGTCAAAATCAACTCGCGGGCCTGGCCTAGGAGTAAAAAAAATCACCCCTTAATAGAAGTGCAAAAAAAATCACCCTATAATAAAGGTGTAAAAAAAAATCACCCCTTAATTAAGGTGCAGAACCTTTATATTTAACAATTTAATAAAGGCGGTATAGTTAGAGCTATTCAAGCTTTTGGTTAATCTATCGGCGGCGTTGTCTTTAGTATTCGTATACTAGAGGTCCAAATGGCCTTTCCAAAGTTCTTGCCGAATATAATAGAACTTGATATTAATATACTTTATTCTCTAGTGATATTTGGGGTTTTTAGTAAAATAAAGGGCTTTCTAATTATCGCAGATTATCTCGACTTTAGTAGCGTTATCGCTGCTATAGCCTATTTCCTTAAGTACCTGGCGTATCTAAGAGGCCTTTTATACAAATTTGCATATAGCGATGTACTCTACCTCTATAGATAAGAGAGCGATAATAGTCTATCGCTTAAAGGAGGTAGTAATTACGCTATTATTAAAGAAGAAGACGGCCCTAGAATGGGAGGCTTTAGTTCCTCTATTACCTGCCTAGTCAGAATCGCAGTAGCTGTGCAATTTCTAAAGCCCTAGGTCAGTTATCTTACTTTCGAAGGTAGTATAATAGAATCGCGTTCCTTATAAGTATTATAAAACTCGTTTTAAAGCTGCTATATATTATAGCAAAGGGTTAGTAAGGAATTTGCTAAGAATAGAGCAGTAGTATAGTATATCCTAATGCGTATAGTGCGCAAGGTACTATAGAGAACTATAGATCTCTTAGTATAGCTTCACTTCCTATAGAGTGGCTTGGCTTTCAAATTTGACCATATAAACTTTATAGCTACTAGTAAAAGGCATTAGTACGCTTTTGCAATTAGTTATATAAAAACGTTTAAGAACCTTATTAATATAGGCGTCTTAATAAAGTGAGATCGTCCTATTTTATTAATCTTTAACTATATATACTCTTAAGAAGTAGTTAGCTGGTTCGCTACCTATAATCTCGAAGAGGTTGCGAAGATCTCT
Source organism: Diplocarpon mali (assembly GCA_024741835.1). NCBI lineage: Eukaryota > Fungi > Ascomycota > Leotiomycetes > Helotiales > Drepanopezizaceae > Diplocarpon > Diplocarpon mali. The sequence continues at coordinate 35,176 of JAENRP010000208.1, forward strand.
CTTAAACTTATTATATATATTACCCTTCTTTGCTACTATAAGGAAGTCGTTAATATAGGTAATAATAAGAATCCGAAAGGCGCGGTTAATATATACGCAATTATTAATATTAAGAGGTTGAAAATCGAACTTTTATAGCTTAGACCGTAGCTTTTCTTACTATAGTCGTAGAGATTACTTCAAGCTATATAAGGCCTTAAGAAGCTTAAGATAGTAGTCTTAAGGTAAAAGAACGACCTTATTTTAAGTATATCTAAGAGGTAACTTAATATAGATATTAGAGTCAGCTTCTAAATTAAGGAAAGCTGTCTTAATATCGAACTGATCTAGCTTAAAGTCGTATAGTACTATAAGCGCAATTGCGATCTTCCAAACCGCAGATTTGCATACTCTAGCAAAAGTTTAATTGTAATCTTAACCTTATTATTATATATAGCCTTGTATAATGAATCTAACCTTTTATTAGGAGATTTCCCTATTTTAATCTCTTTTTATTTTAAAGATAAGCCTTGATCTAAGTACTCTATTATCTTTAAAGAGTTCTAAGCGTTTTACTACTACCTATATATTCTTATAAGTAAGGGAATTATACTTAAAGTTGATCGCAGATCGCTATTTATCGGTATTAGCGCAAGAGAGGGCTTATTCGACTGTTTTCGGGTCATTTAAGTAAAGAGAGTCGAATAAGGCCATATAGAAGGCGCTTAAATAGGCTTCCTTATTATTAGAGTTATTAGCTTTGAATCTAAGAGCAGTAGAGCAAGTAGCTCTCTTCTCAAAAGGCTAAAGGTAAGCCTTATTCTTTAAACCAGAAGGTCTTCCTCTCTTTCTTAAAGTTAGAAGCTCAGCTTTATTAGCTTCTCTTAAATCAGAATTAACTCCCGGTCCTAGCCTAAGAGTGAAATCATTATAAGAGTCAGTATTAACTCGCGGTCCTAGCCTAGGAGTGAAATCGTAAGAGTGAGAATTGACTTATAGTCCTAGACTAGGAGTCAAATCACCCTTTAATTGCAGCTTTATAATCAGGCCATCTTTATTAAATTGAATATAAGATAATCGAATAATCTTTTTACCTATTCGCAATAGTATATAGATTTAATAGATACTTCTATTATTAAATCCGATAAGAGTACCTACCTTTACTTTTAAAGCGAGTTTATTACTCTAAGTTCGCCTTTCTTTCTTAATTAGCATATAGACGCAATAGCCTAGTACTTAAAGATACTTAATAAAGGGAGTATAAGGCTTATTAGGCTTAATATTATCCCAAAAGACCTTATATAAAGTCTTGCCACCTAGAATATCAAAGGCAGTAAGATTAGTAATATATATTACTAAAAGAAGAAGGTAAGGCTAAAGAAAGGAGGGGATATTTTAATCAATTACAGCTATTTGCAACTTTTCCATTAGTATACGAATTGATCGTTCTAATTTGCTATCTTATTCTAGTATATATAGAGTAGATTCCTTTAAAATTATACTAAGGTTTTCTATAAATATTCGCATCTATATAAGAGAGTACTCCTTACCTCTATTAGTTCTCTACTGCTTGATTGTGCAATTATACTAAGTTTGTAAAAGGCTGATCATCTTCTTATTTGCCTTAAAGGCGTTAGATTTATTTATATAAGTCTATCCTTATTTAACTATTATAGCTGCGCAAGTAAAGATAGAAGCGTATTTATAGCTGTTAAGGCCAGTTGGCTTCAGATGAACCACGTCGATATATAGCTTGTTAAGTGCCTTCGTAGGTCGAGGGCAAGTTGAATGTTTATTAATATATTAGAGAGGTCTGCCTTTCTCGCAAGGGGCGCAAATTCGCGTCTTCCTTAATTTTATTTCCTTAATCTACATATCGGTAATAGTAGATTAGGTCTTTCTAACCGTTTATAAGCTAGCGTAGCCTAATCGATAGTACTAGAGCTTAATATTAAGAGGTCTATTCTTAATAGCAGCTAGGAGAGCATATCCACTTATATAACTAAAGGAGTTAGTAGAAGGCTATTCCTTATTAATATATATATTATTATCGATAGTGCAAATTTCCTTTTTATTAAATAGGAATAGCTTGCTATTTCGATAGAAGCCTTTAATTTTATTAAGCTTACTACTTAAGTATAAGCAGATAGGTAATTAAGGTATATAAAGAGTATTAATTAACTTAAGAATATATACCTTTCTATTGGATTTAAGTGCGTTAACTTTATAAGTACTAACGCTAAGAGGTTGAATAAATCTATTAACTATACTTAAAGAGGGTAGATTATCTTAAGTAGTATAAGAAGTGAACTTAAAGAGATTATTAAAGATATGCTTATTAGTACCTATATTATATAGCTAACGATTCCTTAATTTTAATAAGAAGTAGGTAGAAGAACTGACTCCTAGGCCTGGCTTGCGAGTGGAAATTGGCCCTAGGGAGGAGTCGGAATTGACTCCTAGGCCCAGCTTGCAAGTGAGAATTGGCCCTAGGGTTAGTAATAATATAGTATGCTTAAAGAGGTTATTATCTGACTCTTTATCTTCCTTTTAAATCTTTTTAAAAGGCTTCTTGCCCTTTAGTAATAATAGTAAGGACTTATTATCCTTACCTTTAAGATAATAGAATATGTACTTCTTCTTTAAGTCCTTTTCCTAAGCCTCTTTTTTCGATTTATTAATTGCAAAGCAATCTTCTACCTTATAGTATAGCTTTAGTTGCTTATAATAAGGATAGGAGGAGTTAAGGGAGTTAGTAGTATTCCTAAAGGTGCTCTTCTTTAAGTCTTTAAAACCTCTTTTGTTTTCTAACTTCTTATAATTAAAGGAATGCGGCTTGCTAGCGAATTTATTACTATATAAGACAGTTCCATTCATTTTTAAACTCTATAAGGCTTAAGCTTTATTAGTAATATCTTTAATAAGAGCTTTAAGTATAATCTCTGATTTTCGTCCAGCTGCTATAGTTAAGCGAAGGTTAGAACGTTATCGATTTACTTAAATGGGCCATCTATTAGAACAGTTAGCAATAAATATAATAGGGTGCTAGTAAAAGGGAAGGGCAGAGTCGAGAGCCTCTAATTTAGTAATTGAAAGCCTAAAAGCGATAATATAAGCTTTAAGTGAATTGAAGTCGTTATATTTGATAGTGATATAAGTCTGGATAGCATTATATTCAAGTACTATTCCAGATCCTTTATACTATTTTTAAAAAGCTTTCTATATATCTAAGGCAGATTTATCGCCTTCTATATAAGCTAATAGGCCTGGTTTGCAATTAAGTATAATAGTAAGCTTTATCTGAGATTCCTTAGCTTCCTATTTAACCCAATTATCCCTTTCCTTATTTATAATAGAACAGTCCTATAAGTTAACCTTAAGTAGAGTATATATTCTAGCTTTTATATAGAGATATATAATTAAGGCGTTTGACTTTGCAAGGTTCAAAACCTTATTCCTTTATTAGCTATAGTCCTCTGCGCCTTTAAGCTTTTAAGACTTAAAGAGGCTAAGGGCAGCCGAAGATAATAATAATATCTTATTTATATATTTATATATAGAGTTGTCAAAAGGAGAAGGTAGAGAAGGAGGAGGAGGAGGAGATGAACTATTGAATTCGAGTTTAAGGTACTATATATTAGTCCCTTTAAAAATAGGTAATTCAAGCAGTAGAGTACTTTTAGCAATTAAGCTAGTAATCTTAGCTATCAGTCCTAATAATTCAGCTATAGTGACAAATCTTGCGTAAGCTTAGATTATTGTATAGCGCTTTAAAAGGGGAGTAGCTACTGTTTTATTATTAAGATAATGCTATTATGCGTTATTAGTTAAGTAAAACTTAAAAATATCGATCAGCCTTTTCATTTATAAAGGAGACTCTGATCGATGGAATTTGTCGAATGCTATTCATAGGCATATAGGACTTATAACCTATAGCAATAAGGTTCTCTAATAGTAAACTTGATAGTAAACTAAAAGAAAGGGCATAAAGAAGTATAAGGTGCAAACGACGATATTAGGTTTTTATATCTTAATTCATAAGAGCTTTCTAACTACAAGCTATTTAACAAGGGCTGCCACTAAGTCATGTGGCAAGTCATATGACATATCATATATATGATGTATCATATGACAGATCATATGACAAACATATGACGGGTATTCCTGTAACAAATTACTTAGATGATTTTTATATAGTATATTTAAATGATATTTTGATTTACTTTAAGAATATTAAAGAGCACTAGGGTTATATTAAAAAGGTGCTAAAACAACTCTTAAAGGCTAGCCTTTAAGTAGATATTAAGTGTAACGGCTGCACCTCCACTTAATGCAATTACCTGGGAGTACGGCGCTTTAAGGTTTCGCAATCTCGATTCGATATAGGGTTTTCTTAAATCGACCCCGAAGGTGCAAAAGGATATTCTTATATAATATCACGTAAATAGGCAAAGAGCTTTAAGCTGCTTATATATATAAGGGAGAAGGGTTCTCCTATAGGGAGGGCTCTCTAACTTCTTCGTTTCCTTCGTATTAGACCTATAGAATACGCCTTTTGCACCACTTCTTGCTCCTATACTTGATCTCGCACTTCGGCGGTTCTGTATCGTTATATTAAGAAGTGTAAGTTCTATATTACTTAAACTTAATATCTTAAATATATTTTAATAATAACTAGGATTGAATTAGACCTTAAAAAGGTCGAACTATTACGCAATTAAAAGTACTTAAAAACTATTATTAAAGTAAAGTCCTACTTAGGATTTTGCGAGTTCTATTAATAATTCATTTGCAACTTTAGGCTAATCGCTAAACCCTTCTCTATTCTAACCTAACCGATAGTACCTTGGAATTAGATAAAAGAGTACTAAATCGCTTTTAAAGAGCTTTGTAAGTAATTGCTTTCGATTTAGCAGATTTACCATTTTAACTTTGACTTACTTAAAAAGCTGGAAACTAATGCTTTTAATAGCGTTATTGCTAGAGTACTTTCTTAATAATACTCTAATAAGCAATAGTACCTAATTGGCTTTTATTTATATATACTCTTTAGCTATAAACCTAATTAGGAAATATATAATAAGGAACTCTTTACTATTATTGAATCCTACTATAAATAGAGATTTGAGCTTATATCACTTAAGGAGTGAGTTAATATTTACTTAGATTACTGCTTCCTTAAGTACTTTATAACTACTAAGGTTTTAACTGCGAAATAGTATTAATATATTGAGATAGGTGATACAGCTATCACTCCAATGTATTATCATATGACCCTACTGCTTAGTCAATAGGATATTGATACGTATATTGCTATAAGTAAGAAAGGGGTAACCTTCCTTTCTTAACTCTTATTAATATATCGACTATCGACCTTTAAAAGCCTCCTTTACCTACTGCGCCGACTTACTTAAGCTTAATAGGTTATAAGCCCTAAATAGACCGATAATAGATTATTAACTTCCCTTAGAAAGCACTTGCGCTGTAACTATTAGTAGGAAGTTGAATAAGACTTATAGTAAGAGGCGAGCAATCGGCGAATAGGAGGTATAATTCCCTATTTAGCTAACTCGTATTGCAAGAGGTATGATTCCTTGCTTTATAACCCCTTTGGTACTGCAAAAGGTATGATTCCTTGCTTTACTATATTTCATAAGAGGTATAATTCCTTGCGTTATAGCTTAAAAACCCTTTTCGATAAGAGGACTTCCTTCCTATTTAATACTTTTATAATACCTGCTATTTAATCATTTCGACTTTTCGATAGGAGGAGTGCCCTTAACTATTTAATTTATTTGATTTTAATGTAATTCGATTCGAAATGGCAATAGCTTCCGATTCCGATCGAAATACTAGACTTAAAGACCTTTAACTCTCTTAAAAGAACTAGCAACAATAGTTCGATAATTTAGAGCTTTACTTTAAGAGTAAAGGCATTGAAATAGCGATTCAAAAGACACTTATTAAATACGCGAGAATAGCCCCTTATACTCCTTTTATAGATTTATCTAATTCCACTTTAATAGCTAATATAATTGCTAAGGATTTACTAAATATACTAAATAAGCTTAGCCTAAGAGCTTTAGTAGATAATAACTAAGAATCCTAAAGGTAAATTTTAAATATAGAAAAGGAGAAGGAGTATAAGCTAGCCTTAGCTAAATATAAGCTTAAGATTAATAGAGGTTTAAGCGATAAAGATCGAGATTTTATTCGAGTTTATAATAATATAAAGATAAGATAGGATACTTTAAAGGTAAAATACTCTTAAACAATTGCCTTTAATACCTAGCATCTACTATAGTAAATCACTTCATTTTAGTATAGAAAAGACAAAGATAGCAAAAATATAAATATAAATATAAACTCTATCTAATTTATATTATATAAAGCGAGAAGGAGAGTAAGAGCTATAGATCCTAAGATAGCTATGACTTTTAAAGAAACTTAGCTTTTTAGTTTCCTACTTAATAGCCTCTCTCTTAAGTTTACTATTGCGAAATAATTTCTTCTTATCTAACTTAACCTTAAGATCTATAAGAAGATTGACCTCCTTTAAATTATTAAGCAAGACCTTAAAGGACGCTTTAAATCGGTAAATGTTATATTATAAGACAAAGATAAGCCTAAGAAGAAGAAGGAGTATAGGATAAGCCCTTAAGCTTATTAGGGATGCTACTTCTATAATAGTACTTATAATATTACTAATTGTAAAGTTAGAAGGCAATTGATTAATATAATTGCTAGCTTTAATATTAAAAAGCAATCGAAATAGAAGTTAAGAAGCAAACTACCCTTATCCTACCGAAGGCTGCAATTACTAAGGAAAGGCAAAGGAAAAGGCTATTTAGTTAAAACTTTAATAGATACCTCTAATAATAATAGTAGGTTATTTAAACTTGAATCTACTTTTAATAATTCAAATGATAATTATAATAAAGATACTTATATCTTAAAAGCCGATCTTTTTAAGATCCTTGAATTTAATTAGTATAATAATACTAGTTGTATAGCATATATAATTGATAAATCCTACCTATTTAAAGGCCTACTTATTGAAATAAAAAGGCGCTTTATTAAGGTTAGTAGTAGAAGGTTATATACAAACTCAATAGGTATAGTAAAGATAAATATCGCTAGCATTTTTTTCCTTTTATAAAATGTTCTTCTTATACTTAGCTTAAGTATTAATCTTTTATCTAATTATAAAATCTATATAAAGTTGAATTATATAAGAGTTTTTAATAATTAATTTATATAGTTTATAAATAATAATTATAAAGTGATCTTTAAAGCTAAAATTAAAGATAGACTTTATATTATCTTAAAGGTAATATTATAGAAATTAACTCTTAGGCCAGACCTATAAGTGGATTCCTTTAAGGAAAGTGCACTCTTTGCCTTAATATAATTAAGTAAGGATAAGGAGAATAGATAGACTCTTAAGTTAGGATTATAAGTAAAATTTGCGAAAATGACTCTTAAGCTAAGACTATAGGTAAATTATAAGGTATCCTTAAAGATGACTCTTAAGTTAGGATCATAAGTGAATTTAGTAGAAATAACTCTTAAGCTAGGATTATAAGTGGATTTTGCAAATTTACTAATAATAACTCTTAAGCTAGGATTATAAGTGAAATTTGCGGAAATAACTCTTAGGCTAAGACTGCAAGTGAAATTCGCGAATTTATTAAAGACGACTCTTAAGCTAGGACTATAAGTAGATCTTGCTATTTTTAAGAAATCGACTTTTAAGCTAAGACTGCGAGTAGATCTTGCGGTTTTATTAAAAACGACTCTTAAGCCAGGCTTACAATTGGAAAATGGCAAAACCTTAAACTGCTATTATTAGTCCTTTTTAGCTACTAATAATAAAGTATCAACTAATGATAGGCTATTAAAGCTATTAAAAGCTAAAAGCCTATTAAGGTATTAGCTAATATATAGAAGATTCGTATATTTAAGGCTAAAGAAATTAAAGGGCCTATATAAAGTCTTAACTTTAAAATAGAAGATCTAAGTATTAAAGGATCACTTAGTATATTAAATTTGCAAGCTAATAAAACTTTAAAATCAAATGCGAATTAAGCTTAGTTTATAAAAAGATTCGATACTAGCGCTAATATCTATTAATACTATTAGACTATTTATAACCTTAATTAAAGGAAATAATTGGTTTTCTTAAATAGTAGATAACTCTACTTAATAGATATAGACCATTTGCGCTAAGACTAAATCTAAGCTTATAGAAAAGCTAGAAACTTAGAAAGTAATAAAGGAATGCTAGACCTAATTAAAGCTAATAGCTATTAGGTCTAATAATATATTAAAGATTAAAGTAAAGCTTAATAACTAGGTAAAATAAGGAGTTTGTTATAAACTAACTATAATATATAAAGGTTCCTATTAGAATAGTATTATTAAGCGAAGCATTTAGCAAGCAGAGACTGACTATTGCGCTCTATTATAAAATACTAACCTACTATTAGAATTCTAAGACCTTGCGATTAAGGCAAATATATACTTGCGAAATAGAATAGGTAATAGACTAATAGTTAATAGCATTTAAATATTACTATATAAGGTATATTTTAAATAAAAACTAAGCCTAGACTATATCTACGTCTTTAAAAGCGTCTACTATTCTTATATTAGCCTAAAGTCCTAGCCCGCAGGTATAAAGAGTAAGAAGCTAATAAATTAAGATAAAGAATATATATTTATTAAGTATATTAAATAGATAATAAAGTAATAGATAGTATACGCACTAGATCTAGGGTAAGTAATTATATCCTTAGTAATTAAGTTTAATAAATCTTAAAATAGGAAAGAGCTATTCTTAAAACTCTATATACTTAGAGATTCGCAAGGTATACCACTTGATAGTAATACTATTAAGCCGAACTAATAACCCCTTTCTCTTAGCTTAGGCATATTAAGTGCACCTACTAATTAATGACCTACTAATCGCCTAAAGGCTAAATAGACTATTCCTATTATCCGCAAACTACTTAAAGTATAAAACAACTTTAATATTATTATCCCTTTAATTAAAGTACCTAAGGTAAAGGATATTCTTAAAATAGGTATAAGTAATAATAAGCCTCTACTATCAGAAAGCGGTTCCTTAAATAATAAGCCTATAGAACCTATAGTCGAACCTATGTCTTTAAAGAGGAATAGAGACCTAGAACTAAAAGATACCTTAAACGAACGCAAGTCTAAGCGTATTTAGGCTATAATAGTATATAGGATCTATAAGCTCGAACTTTAATAGAGCTTTAATAAAGATAATATATTCTTAACCGCTAGGAGGATAATGAAAATCTCTCTTCTAAAGACGTATAATAAAGCTATTAATAACCTAGAGAATAGAGCAGTATAGAATAAGGTAATCTAAAAGGAGATAAGCTCTCTTATTGCAAATAGTATATAGATAAAGGAACCGATACTAAAGGATATAAACCTAGTATTAATAAAGTGGGTCTTTATAATTAAAATATATATAAATAAGACCCTAGAACGTTATAAGGTAAAGCTTATAGCTAAGGGCTTCTCCTAATAGTATAAAGAAGACTACTTTAATACATTTGCGCTAATAGTTCGTATAAATACCCTTTGCATATTTATAGCAATAGTAGCCGCTAAGGACCTTAAATGCAAATAGTATAATATTAAAAATACATTTACTAAAGCGATTATAAAGGAATGGATTTTTCTCTCTTAACCTAACGGTATTCTTATACGCGCTAGCCACTCTCTCTATATACTTTATAGTATTTATAAGTTTAAATAATCAGCTTATAATTAGAACCTCTTATATAGCTCTACTTTAATAGAAATAGGATTTATTTAAAGCCTAGCTAACCTTTATCTATTTACCTATATTAAGTATAAAATCAAGTTGCTACTATATATTAATAATATTACTATAACTGCGAAAACAACTACTTAATTAGATTAGTTCTTTATAATAATTCGGAAACATTTTAATACTAAGGATCTAAAGGGAATTTATAAGATCCTTAGTATTTATATTATAAGGAACCGCTCCACTTAAGAACTTTAATTAGATTAAGAATAGTATATTAAAAAGATCCTAGACTAAATAGGACTTTCTACTTATACTCCTAACTTTAAGCTAAAGCGTACTTTAATTAAAGGAAAGTATAATAAGTTAAAGCCTACTAATGAAAATAAGTAAAGAGGAGATTTAAAGAAATACTAATAGGATATTAAAGTAATTATATATACTATAGTATATATAAGACTAGATATCGCCTTTATTATTAAGCAACTTAGTCAAAACTTAAAGGATCTAACGATTTAATATAAGAATGCAGTTAAGCGACTTAAAAGATACCTTCGATTGATAATTATATAAAAAGTGAGATATAGACTAATGAAATATATAAGCGCAAAGCTTAAGGTATATACCGATTCCAATTAGGTAAATATAAAAGGTTAGAAAAGTATATCTAAAAGCGTAGCAGTACTATATAATAGACCTATATTATAAGGAAGTAGGAAGCAGAAATCAATAGCTACTATAAGCACTAAAGCCGAATATATATTAATATTATTAAATTGCAAGCAAGGATTATAAATCACTTAAATTTTAAAAGATATAAGTTTTACTAAGTATATTAAATAAGATAAGAACTATATTAATCTTTAAGCAGATAATATAAGGGCAATTGCACTTATAAAGAATCCATACTTATATAAGCGATCGAAATATATTAATATTACCTACTACTTTATCTGCGACCTTATTATAAAGAATAAGTTATTAATTACCTATATCTTAACCGATCGAATAGTAGCAGATGGATTTATAAAGCTACTAAAGATAGTTACAAAGTTTAAAGCGTTTAAAGATATACTAAGATTGCAAAAGATAGTAGGGGCTTAGTAGGCTTAAGGACGACTCCTAGGCCCGCCTTGCGAGTTAGGTCACGTGGTCTTATAAAGGAAAGTTTTTTTTAAATCGACTCCTAGGCCTGCCCTGCGAGTTAGGTTACGTGGTCTTATAGAGGAAAGTTTTTTTTAGATCGACTCCTAGGCCCGGACCGCGAGTCAAGTCATATAGTCTTATAAAGGAACGCTTTTGGAAATTTGACTTCCAGTCCCGCCCTGCGAGTAGGATTAGTGATTTCAATAGAGGTTGCTATTAATTGATTGTTTTTAATTTAAAGAAATACTTAAGAGTTGGATTAGCGTAAAAGGATAGTTATTATTTTCCTAACTGCAGGTCAATCGGAGTAAGGTCTAAGTAGGAGTATTAAGATAGGTAATATAGCTATTACTCTAATGTATTATCATATGACCCTACTGCTTAATTAATAGGATATTAATACGTATATTACTATAGGTAAGAAAGGGGTAACCTTCCTTCCCTAACTCTTACCAATATATCGACCATCGACCTCTAGAAGCCTCCTTTACCTACTGCGCCGACTCACTTAAGCTCAATATAATAGATAGAATTTTTATCTAACTTCAATTTTCAAATCATATATACTCTTAGCAAAGATAATTGGAAGGCTAATATTCTTAACTATTAAGAGTAGGATATGCCAGTTTATAAATAAGCAAAGCTAGATAGCTAATCCTAGGTTCTAATTTCCCTAGCCTAGTTGGACTTTTAAATTAATATTAAACTAGCCGATAAATTTCTCGCCGAATCTACCGAAGGCATCCTAGCCCTAATATTAACTAATACTCTTAATTCGACCTTAAATCAACCTAAGGATTCCTTTAATTTAATTAAAAAGCTTTATTAAAATAATTGCAAATCCTTTTAAAAGATTTGCGCCGACCTCCTTAAGAACTACTCCTTAAAAGATAGATTGCTTTACTTTAAGGAGCGTCTTTGCGTATACTATAATACTCCTTTATATACTTATCTAATTTAAGAAGCTTATAATTAACCTTTAAGCGCGTACCCTAGTGGCTTAAAGACCTATTAGCTACTTACTCTTAAGTACTATTAGGTCGGGATAGGTTCGGATTGTAAAAGATTTATTATAAACTATAAACCTTATCAATTCTCGCATTTGAAGATAACTAAATAATAAGGCCTCTTATAGCCCTTTCCTATTCCTAACTATCTTATATAGCACTTATATATAGATTTTAAGGATTTCCCTTTTAATAAGCACAGTTTTAATCAAATCTTAGTTTTTATAAACTGACTTAATAAGAGCGCTATTATAATCCCTTATTAAAAAGATATTAATACTTAAGGAACTGCTTGATTATTTATTTAATAGATATATCAATTCGGCTATACTTTAAAGATAATTACCTCTAACTAAGGCCCTTAATTTGTCTCTTTATTTTAAAGAGAGTTCTACTATATTATTAATATTAAGATTAAACTCTCTATAGTATACTATAAGAAGATTAATAGCTAAATGGAGATTATAAATAAGTATATTAATTTAAGGCTATAGCCTTTTATTAATTACTATTAAGATAATTAGAGTAAACTAATTCTATTAATAGATTATATGCAATCTACCTTCCTTTATACTTTTATTAATATAACCTTATATTAGCTTAAATATAGAATTGCACCTTAGATAAGTTAGGATTAGATTTTTTTAAAACCGTCTAGCCTATAGGAGAGATTAAACTAAGTAGAGGCTAAGCTAATAGTAGAAAGGATGCACTTAGCTTAGGAAGTAGCGAAAGGCAATATAGAATACGCCTAAGAGAAAATGCATAAGTTTATAAATTAATACTAAAAGGAGATTAATTAAAAACCTAGAGATATAGTCTACCTTTTGATAAAAAATCTTAAGAACTACCGCCTTAATAGGAAACTGGCCAATTAATAGGATAGTCCTTTTAAAGTTCTTAAAAAGGTAGGCAATTTATATTAAATCAAACTGCCTATAGGTTTTATAATATATAATATCTTTATATTAAAGCTACTATTTAAAGATCTATAAAACCTTTTGCTAAGTTAGGAATAACTTTAGCCTATTATAAAAAAGATCGTAAGATAAGAAGAGTATAAAGTGTTTAAAATACTAAGTATACGCCTATCTTAAGAGAACCTAAAGTATTAGGTCAAATGGACTAATTATAATCTTAATTTAAATTAGTATTGCGCTTTAAATTTTATAAGATCCTTATATAAGATTTGCGACTTTTATTAAGCTAATCCTATAAAGCTAAGACTACCTTAGAACCTATAAGCTTAGCTAAAGGCTTAGGAAAGCGGTATAGATGATTATAATCATTTGGAAGATAATAGGCCAGATGTAAAATAGGTTAATAAATAAATTTAAAAATATAAAA
>JAENRP010000208.1:48489-62583 GCA_024741835.1 Diplocarpon mali
AAAAAAAAAAAAAGGAGAAAAATAATAAAAAATATAAAAACAATAATATTAGGCCTACTACCCTCTCCCTTTATAACTCCTTTAACCCCTCTTCCTTTACGCTTAAGGAGATAAGCTTTAACTTTATTCTAAAGCTAAAGCTCGCCTCCTATCTACGCCCTTGCTTAAAATAACCTTAACCTCCTTTTACTACTATTAGCGCCGCCTTACTAGCCGCTGCGCCTAACGCGACCCTTATTATTATAAGCCCTCCTTCTCCTATAAGAGACTCTGCTACTATAGTAATCCGCTCTACTAACGCGGCGATAGACCTTAAAAGGCCTAGTATAGTTCGGCTAGATTGCTCTAACCTTGCTAGCTAGGACTTAATAAGGTCGCCGCGCTCCTATTAGAAAGTTAGCAATCGATTTAATACTAATTGTTGAGATAGGTGATATAGCCATCACTCCGATGTATTATTATATGACCCTATTGCTTAGTCAGTAGGATGTTGATACGTATATAGCTATAGGGAAGAAAGGGGTAACCTTCCTTCCTTAACTCTTATTAATATATCGACTATCGACCTTTAGAAGTTTCCTATACCTACTGCGCCGACTCACTTAAGCTTAATAGGTTATAAGCCCTAGATAGACTGATAATAGATTATTAACTTCCCTTAGAAAGCACTTGCGCTATAACTATTAGTAGGAAGTTGAACGAGACTTATAGTAAGAGGTAAGCAATTGGCGAATAGGAGGTGTGATTCCCTATTTAGCTAACCTGTATTGCAAGAGGTATGATTCCTTGCTTTATAACCCCTTTAGTACTACAAGAGGTATAATTCCTTACTTTACTATGTTTTATAAGAGGTATGATTTCCTATATTATAGCCTAAAAACCCTTTTCGATAAGAAGACTTCCTCCCTATTTAATACTTCTATAACACCTGCTATTTAATCATTTTAACATTTCGATAAGAGGAGTGCCTTTAATTATTTAATTTATTTGATTTTTTTTTAATACAATTCTATTTAAAATAGCAATAGCTTCTGATTCCGATCGAAATACTAAACCTAAAGACCTCCAACTCTTTTAAAAGAATTAGCAATAATAGTTTAACGATTTAGAGCTTTACTTTAAGAGCAAAGGCATTAAAATGGCGATTCAAAAGACACTTATTAAATACGTAAAAATAGTCTCCTATACTCCTTCTACCAATTCGTCTACTTTTACTTTAATAGCTAATATAACTACTAAGGATTTGCCAAATATACTAAATAAGCTTAGCTTAAGAGCCTTAGTAGATAATAACTAAGAATCTTAAAGGCAGATTTTAAATATGGAAAAGGAGAAGGAGTATAAGCTAGCCTTAGTTAAATATAAGCTTAAGATCAATAGAGGTTTAAGCAATAAAGACTGAGATTTTATTTAAGTTTATAATAATATAAAGATAAGATAGGATACTTTAAAGGTAAAATACTCTTAGACAACTGCCTTTAATACTTAATATTTACTATAGTAGATTACTTTATTTTAATATAAAAAAGATAAAGATAATAAGGATATAAATATAAATATAGACTTTACTTAATTTATATTATATAAAGCAAAGAGGAGAGTAAGAGCCGCAGATCCTAAGATAGCTATGACTTTTAAGGAAACTTAGCTTTTTAGTTTCCTACTTAATAGCCTTCCTTTTAAGTTTACTATTATAAAACAATCTCTTCTTATTTAACCTAACCTTAAGATCTATAAGAAGATCGACCTCCTTTAAACTATTAAGTAAGACCTTAAAGGACGCTTTAAAATGGCAAATGCCGCATTATAGGGCAATAATAAGCTTAAGAAGAAGAAGGAGCGCAGGACAAGCCCTTAAGCTTATTAGAGATACTACTTCTATAATAGTACTTATAATATTACTAATTATAAAGTTAAAAGGCAATTGATTAATATAGTCGCTAACTTTAATATTAAAAAGCAATCGAAGCAGAAGTTAAGAAGTAAACCACCCTTATCCTACCGAAGGCTGCAACTATTAAGGAAAGGCAAAGGAAAAAGCTATTTAGCTAAAACTTTAGCAAATACCTTTAATAATAATAGTAGGTTATTTAAACCTAAATCCACTTCTGATAATTCAAATAATAATTATAATAAAGATGCTTATATTTTAAAAGCCGATCTTTATAAAATCTTTGAATCCGACTAATATAGTAATACTAGTTATATAATATATATAATTGATAAATCCTACCTATTTAAAGGCCTACTTATTAAAATAAAAAGGCGCTTTATTAAAGTTGGTAGTAGAAGGTTATATATAGATTTAATAGGTATAGTAAAGATAAATATTGCTAGCGTTTCTTTCCTTTTGTAAAATGTTCTCTTTATACTTAGCTTAAGTATTAATCTTTTATTTAATTATAAGATCTATATAGAATTAAATTATATAGAAGTTTTTAATAATCAATTTATATAGTTTATAAATAATAACTATAAAGTAATCTTTAAAGTTAAAATTAAAGATAGACTTTATATTATCTTAAAGGTAATATTATAGAAATTGACTCTTAAGCTAGACTTATAAGTAAGTTCCTTTAAGGAAAGTGCACTCTTTGCCTTAATATAATTAAGTAAGGATAAAGAGAATAGATAGACTCTTAAGCTAGGATTATAAGTAAAATTCGCGAAAATAACTCTTAAGCTAAGACTATAGGTAGATTGCAAAGTGTTTTTAAAGATAACTCTTAAGCTAGGATTATAAGTAAATTTAGTAGAAATGACTCTTAGGCTAAGACTGCAAGTGGATTTTGCAAATTTGCTAATAATGACTCTTAAGCTAGGATCGTAAGTGAAATTCGTAGAAATGACTCTTAAGCTAAGACTGCAAGTAAAACTTGCGAATTTATTAGAAATAACTCTTAAGCTAAGATTATAAGTAGATCTTACTATTTCTAGGAAATCGACTCTTAAGCTAAGACTATAAGTAGATCTTGCGGTTTTACTAAAAATGACTCTTAAGCTAGGCTTGCAATTGGAAAACGGTAAAACCTTAAACTGCTATTACTAGTCCTTTTTAGCTATTAATAATAAAGTATCGACTAACGATAAGCTATTAAAGCTATTAGAAGTCGAAAGCCTATTAAAGTATTAGCTAATATATAGAAGATTCGCGCATTTAAGGCTAAAGAAATTAAAGGGCCTATATAAGGTCTTGACTTTAAAATAGAAGATCTAAGTATTAAAGGATCGCTTAATATGCCGAATTTATAAGCTAATAAAACTTTAAAATCAGATGTAAATTAAGCTTAGTTTATAAAAAGATTTAATACTAGCGCTAATATCTATTAATACTATTAGACTATTTATAACCTTAATTAAAGGAAATAATTAGTTTTCTTAAATAGTAGATAACTTCACTTAATAGATATAGACTATTTGCACTAGGACCAAATCTAAGCTTATAAAAAAGCTAGAAATTTGAAAAGTGATAGAAGAATACTAGACCTAGTTAAAGCTAATAGCTATTAGGTCTAATAATGTATTAGAGATTAAGGTAAAGCTTAATAAATAGGTAAAATAAAGAGTTTATTATAAACTAATTATAATATATAAAGGTTCCTATTAGAATAGTATTGCTAAGTAAAGCATCTAGCAAGTAAAGACTAACTATTACGCTTTATTATAAGATACTAATCTACTATTGGAATTCTAAGACCTTGCGATTAAAGTAGATATATACTTGTAAAATAGAATAGGTAATAGACTAATAGTTAATAGTACTTGAATATTACTATATAAGGTATATTTCAAATAGAAACTAAGCCTAGACTATATCTGCGTCTTTAAAAGCGTCTGCTACTCTTATATTAGCCTAAAGTCCTAGCTTATAGGTATAAAGAGTAAGAAGCTAATAAACCGAGGTAAAGAGTATATATTTATTAAGTATATTAAATAAATAATAAAATAATAGATAGTATATATATTAAATTTAAAGCAAGTAATTATATCCTTAATAGTTAAGTTTAACGAATCTTAAAATAGGGGAGAGCTATCCTTAAAGCTTTATATACTTAGAGATTCGTAAGGTATACTATTCGATAGTAATACTATTAAGCCGAACTAATAACCCCTTTCTCTTAGCTTAAGTATATTAAGCGCACCTGCTAATCGACGACCTATTAGTCGCCTAAAGGCCGAATAGACTATTCCTATCGTCTGCGAACTACTTAAAGTATAAAATAACTTTAATATTATTATCCCTTTAATTAAAGTACCTATAGTAAAGGATATTCTTAAAATAGGTATAAGTAATAATAAGCCTTTACTATTAGAAAGCGGTTCTTTAAATAATAAGCCTATAGAACCTATAGCTGAATCTACGTCTTTAAAAAGGAATAGAGACCTAGAACTTAAAGATACCTTAAATGAACGCAAGTTTAAGCGTATTTAGGCTATAATAGTATATAGGATCTATAAGCTTGAACTTTAATAGAGCTTTAATAAAGATAATATATTCCTAGCCGCTAGAAGGATAATGAAAATCTCTCTTCTAAAGATATATAATAAAGCTATTAATAATCTGGAGAATAGAGTAGTATAAAGTGAGGTAATTTAAAAGGAAATAAGCTCTCTTATTATAAATAGTATATAAATAAAGGAACTGACGCTAAAGAATATAAACCTAATATTAATAAAGTAGGTCTTTATAATTAAGATATATATAAATAGAACCCTAGAACGTTATAAGGTAAGGCTTATAGCTAAGGGCTTCTTTTAATAGTATAGAGAAGACTACTTTGATACATTCGCGCTAATAGTTCGTATAGATACCCTTTATATATTTATAATAATAGTAGCCGCTAAGGACCTTAAATACAGATAGTATAATATTAAAAATGCATTTACTAAAGCGATTATAAAGGAACGGATTTTTCTCTCTTAACCTAATAGTATTCCTATACGCGCTAGCCACTCTCTTTATATATTCCGCAGTATCTATAGGCTTAAATAATCAGCCTATAATTAGAACCTCTTATATAGCTTTGCTTTAATAGAAATAGGATTTGTTTAAAGCCTAGCTAACCCTTGTCTTTTTACCTATACTAAGCGTAGAATTAAGTTGCTTCTATATATTAATAATATTACTATAGCTGCGAAAACAACTACTTAATTAGATTGGTTCTTTATAATAATTCGGAAACGTTTTAATACTAAGGATTTAAAGGGAATTTATAAGATCCTTAGCATCTATATTATAAGGAACCGCTTTACTTAAGAACTCTAGTTAGATTAAAAGTAGTATATTAAAAAGATCCTAGACCAAATAGGACTCTCTACTTATACTCCTAACTTTAAGCTAAAGTGTACTCTAATTAAAGGAAAGTATAATAAGTTAGAGCCTACTAATAAAAATAAGTAAAGAGGAGATTTAAAGAAGTACTAATAGGATATTAGAGTAATTATATATACTATAGTATATATAAGACCAGATATTGCCTTTATTATTAAGCAACTTAATTAGAACTTAAAGGATCTAACGATTTAATATAAGAATGCAGTTAAGCGATTTAGAAAGTACCTTCGATTAATAATCATATAAAAGGTAAGATATAGACTAACGAAATATATAAGTGCAAAGCTTAAGGTATATACTAATTCCGATTAGGCAAATATAAAAGGTTGGAAAAGTATATTTAAAAGCGTAGTAATACTATATAGTAGACCTATATTATAAGGAAGTAGGAAGTAGAAATCAATAGCTATCGCAAGCACTAAGGCCGAATATATATTAATATTATTAAATTATAAGTAAAGATTATAAATCGCCTAAGTTCTAAAAGATATAGGTTTTATTAAGTATATTAGATAAGATAGGAATTGTATTAATCTTTAAGTAGATAATATAAGGGCGATTGCATTTGCAAAGAATCTATACTTGTATAAGCGATTGAAATATATTAATATTACCTATTACTTTATCTATAACCTTATTATAAAGAATAAGTTATTAATCACTTATATCCTAACTAATTAAATAGTAGCAAATGGATTTATAAAGCTACTAAAGATAGTTGCAAAGTTTAAAGCATTTAAAGATATACTAGGGTTGTAAAAGATAGTAAGGGCTTAGCAGGCTTAAGGACAACTCCTGGGCTCGCCTTGCGAATTAAGTCATATAGTCTTATAAAGGAACGCTTTTGGAAATTTAACTCTTAATCCTACCTTATAAGTAGGATTAGTAATTTTAATAGAGGTTACTATTAATTGATTGTTTTTAATTTAAAGAGATACCTAAGAGTTAGATTAATACAAAAGGATAATTATTATTTTCCTAACTATAGGTCAATCGGAGTAAGGTTTAAGTAAGGGTATTAAGATAGGTGATATAGCTATCACTCTAATGTATTATTATATGACCCTACTGCTTAGTCAATAGGATATTAATACATATATAGCTATAAGGAAGAAAGGGGTAACCTTCCTTCCCTAACTCTTATTAATATATCGACTATCGACCTCTAGAAGTTTCCTATACCTACTGCGCCGACTCACTTAAGCTCAATACTAATTTGGATTAAACTTATAGCAACTATCGCCTAGACCCCCTTTAGCTAGCTTACTATAGCCTTAGCTATAGAGTAGAGCTTTATAAGGCTAGCGCGCTCGATTTAAGTGCAGCTAGTTAGAGCCTTTGCGCTAGCTATTAATAGGAGGTTAATAAGGATCCAGGCGCGCCAGACCGCCTTTTAATAAAGTAATTCGCAGTTCCTTACTAAAACCGCCTACGCATTATTATTATTGCTACTATTGTCCTCCTTTTGCTACTAGGCAGCCTCCCCTTGCTACTCCTTAAAGGCCGCAAATAGCGCTGCAAACTCCTCCTTAATATAAGAGGGAAGCTATAAATAAGTATTAGCGCAAATAGAACTAAAGAGTCAATTTGAGGTACTTATAAGGATGTACTCTGCCTTTTGCTCCTAGTACTAGTAGTACTTTTTACTATATTTAAACTCAAATTCGCACTTATATATAATATTGCATATAAAGCGCCGCACGTACTAATAATAATAAACGCAATAGGCTACCGCAAGGGCGCCTAATAGCAAAGGGATTGGCATTATGCGTATTAGACGTAATTCGACCCTAGACTAGGGCAAACTTACTTATAGTAGTTAATAGTAGTAGTAGTAATTGTTTCTACTACTATGCATTAGCCTTATGCTATAGTAGTAAGAGTAAGGGACTTATGCAATTATATATAATTGTTATATTAAGGAAGGAAGATCCTATAAGAGGAAAAACGAATTTGAGTGTATAATACGACTTGCGCTAAACCAAATATAAAACAGTACTATTCGTATAATAATAGGCTAAGTATATTACTATATAAAAATCATTATAACCTACTAACGCTTGTAGGCAAGCGTTCTTAAAGGGGGGGGGTAGTATAATAGCTATACCTCCACTTAGTGCAATTACCTAGGAGTATAGCATTTTAAGGTTTTATAATCTCGATTTAATATAGGATTATCTTGAATCGACTTCAAAAGTGTAAAAGGATATTCTTATATAATATTATATAAATGGATAAAGAGCCTTAAGCTACTTATATATATAAGGAAGAAGGGCTTTCCCCTAAGGAGGGCTCTCTAACTTCTTCGTTTCCTTTATATTAGACCTATAGAATATGCCTTTTATACTACTTCTTACTCCTATACTTGATCCCGCACTTTGGCGGTTCTATATTATTATACCTTAGCAGCGGCAGTACCTTAGTAACTACCTTCCAACTCGCCGAGTTAGTAGTATAAAAACTTTACTATTAAGCTAAAAAAGCCAGAAGAATCAAATTCGCCTATTTGATTCTTATCTTCCCTTATATACTATATTATATATATTATATATCCCTCCTCCTTCTAGGTTACGTATCCTTATATAATAAGGCTAGGAGTAGGAGAGAGCTATATAAGTTGATATAACCCTTTTACTATAACCCCTAATTATGGCCTTAAATATTAGGCAGCACCTCCTAAGTACCCTTATAATAAATAAGTAAGGTTTAATTGCCTTATCGATTCTATTAAACTACTAGCATATATCACGTATTCCTGCGTAAATAAACCCTATATTACGTAACTATACATTAGTCCAAATCGAGTTAAGGCATCTATAAATTTGATTCTTTACCTCCACTTAATGCAATTACTTAGGAGTATAGCGTTTTAAGGTTTTACAATCTCGATTCGATATAGGGTTATCTTAAATCGACCTTAAAGGTATAAAAGGATATTTTTATATAATATTATATAAACGGATAAAGAGACTTAAGCTGCTTATATATATAAGGAAGAAGGGCTCTTCCTTAAGGAGGGCTCTTTAACTTCTTTATTTCCTTTGTATTAGACCTATAGAATACGCCTTTTATACCACTTCTTACTCTTATACTTAATCCTGCATTTTAGCAGTTCTATATTATTATATTAAATAAAGAAGTTCTTTTCTACTAAGGACGGCTTTTAATAATATCCTATTCCTTTTGAAAATCGATTCGCGGTTGTTTCAACTTTCGATAGAGTTAAGATCTTAGAGATCTTTTAAACGAACTAGGAGCTTAAGTATAGCTTATTAATTAATATAATTAAGGAACGCTTTTATTAGCTGGATTTTCTTAACTACTCCTTTTATAAAAGAGCTATAGGTAGAAGTTAAAAGAGCATTATACTATTAGAATTCTTTTTCTATAGAACCCCTTTTTAATCGAATCCTTATTAAAACCAAAATCGGTAAAATGAATTCCCTATTAGCTAGAAGTTAGCAAATACAGAATATACCCAGTTCGTTTAAGGAACCAGCTTTTATAAGGAGTACCCCTACCTTAGCCCTTAGGGCCGGACCTTCCTCTGCCGCTAAGGGCAAGAGACTATAATACTATAGCTAAGCTAATTAAGATAAATAAGACTTTTTAAACCCAAACGTCTTATAAGGAATAGTCTTAAGTTTAAAAGAATCCTTATAATACTAAGATCAATTTAATTAATAATTGTAAAGCAAGATTAGTAGGATTGCCTAGGCTATCTTAGGCTTAAAGACCCTAGCTTATTAAAGCTAAGAGACGGCTTAGCATATATATTAGACTATTAAGTAAGAATCTACCTACCTTTAATAAAGCGAGACCTAGCCTCCTTTAGAAATCGATATAGATATAAAATGGCTAAAAATTCAGCTAATTGAAAAGATCACCCCTTTTAATAATAGGACCTCCCTAATATATAAGTAGTAGTTAGCTTTAGTCTAAGACCAATTATAAGTCAATACTAACCTACATCTGAATAAGCGAGCTTGCTAAGCCCTTATTTAAGGATCTACTATAGGATAAGCTTAAATATACCTCAAACCCTAGTACCTCTTAAAGACTAACCCCTTTCGGAACTATTAAGAAATAGTAGAACTATTAAGCAATTACTTTTTAATTAGCTAAAAGGTAGACCTATTTCGATCTACTTTCTATTACTTCTATATAAGAGAAGCTAGTTATTTTAAAGAAACTTTCCCTTAGTTTTAAGCCTAATTCTAATCTACTGCGATTTAAAGAGAGGTCTTAAGATCTGAGTAGTTCTTTTTTATATAGAATAAGATTACCTTTTAACTTAAAGCTGCCTATACCTTAGCTAAGGCCTTTTAAAGGAAGGACTATACTATTATAATTAACTAATTGAATGCCTTTAATGCCAAATGCTAAAGTAATTAACTTCTTAACCCTTTAACTAAAAGTAAGGCTACCTTAGTATTATATTAGAAGATATCTAGTTCGCTCTTTAATAAGACCGCTTGCGGTCTAAGCGCTGGAAATACCACTTGAGTTTCTAGGCCACTAGCCCTAAAGCCTACTACCCCTTTTTACTAAGATATGCCAATTAAGGCTAATTCTCCTACTTTACCCCTTAAGTAAGCTACCTATTAGACTTATAGCAAAACTAGTTACTATAAGATTAAGTGCCCTTTTATAAGTAAGATTAATACCTTAAAAGATATAAAGGAATCTGATCCGACTTTAGACTTAATTAAAAATAGGATTAAAATAGAAGAAGATTAGGAAAACGAAAAGGCCTAGGAAAAGACTCTTACTTAAGCCTGCGAAAGTGCGACTTATTAAAGCTAGATCTTAACTCTTTAATAAGAGGGAAGCAATTCTTAACCTCTTATACTATTAGTATAAATAGACTTAAAGTATTATTATTAGCTTTAGTAGATACTAAAGCCTTTAATTACCTATTTTTAAATTGTTCCCTTTCTATATATCTTTCGAAAGCGATTGGCTTTAAAATTCTTCCTCTTTTAGCCCCTATTCCTATCTATAGATTTTAAAATACTATTTGCACATAAGCTATGCATTATATGCGCTTTCATTTGATAATTAATAGAAGGCGTATTTATAATTACCCTTAGGTTATCCTTAACTTAAGCTAATGCAATACTATTATTAAAGTCAAATAGATATGCTAATTCTAACTTAAACTTAATCTAAAGGAAAACTGATTTATATAGCCTTTATATTACCCCTTATCTTCCTAATTCGCAAAGGAAATCCTTATCCGTCTTCCCCCTTTTAAAGGACTTTGGATTTAATCTGATTATTAAATTAATATTAATTATAAAGAATGGGAAATAGTTATAAACAAAGCTTAATAGATTAATAGAAGATAGTCTTACGTTAATTTAATAGTCTTAGCTAAGCGTAAGATCCCTATTGCTATTACTAAGCTAGCGCCCTTGCCTATAACTAAGCTAGATCTAGGAAAATAGTCTAATATAAATCGACTATATTCTAACCCTATTTGCAAATGGCCTAAAGCTGCAATTCCTATTTGCAAAATCAGCACTAATGCCTTTTATTATAATATAAAGCGTAAGAAGACTAAGTTCTTTTAAACTAGTATTTATAAAGTAGATAGGATTTTAAAGGAAAGATATAAGCCTAAGAATCCTAATATCGAAAAGCTAATTAACGATCGACTTCTAAAATAGTACTAATCTCTAAGATAAGCCTTTTTAAAAAGGGATATAGATACCCTCCCTCCCTATTAGTACTACAATTATAAGATATAGCTAAAAGGGCCTTTGCCTAACGCCTATTCGCCCCTCTATTATTAATTTACTAAAGAGCTTAAGGTTATAAAGGAGTACTTACTTAAGAATTTAGACAAAGGCTTTATTAAGATAAGTACTAGCCCCTTTGCTTTGCTAGTGCTATTTATAAAGAAGGCCGATAGTAGCCTTTGATTTTGCATAGACTACCGAAAGCTAAACGCACTAACTCAGAAGGACGCTTACCCGATTCTAAGGATAAATAAGCTTTTAAAGCAAGTATCTAAAGCCAAGATTTTTATAAAACTGGATATTCAAGCCGCTTTTAATCA
This sequence comes from Diplocarpon mali, assembly GCA_024741835.1. Classification (NCBI taxonomy): domain Eukaryota; kingdom Fungi; phylum Ascomycota; class Leotiomycetes; order Helotiales; family Drepanopezizaceae; genus Diplocarpon; species Diplocarpon mali. The sequence goes on from JAENRP010000208.1 coordinate 59,889, forward strand.
GATACAAATAGACCCTGAATTAGAGGAATATACTACCTTTCAAATAAGGTACAGATCCTATAAATGTAAGGTTCTCCTATTTAGCCTTTATAATAGACCTAGTACTTACTAGCAGTATATAAATGATATTCTTTTAGATTACTTAAATGATTTTTATATAGTATATTTAGATAATATTTTAATTTACTTTAAGAATGTTAAAGAGCATTAGGATTATATTAAAAAGGTGCTAAAACAACTCTTAAAGGCTGGCCTTTAAGCAGATATTAAAAAGTGCAAGTTCTATATTACTTAAACTTAATATCTTAAATACGTTTTAATAATAATTAAGATTAAACTAGACCTTAAAAAGGTCAAACTATTATATAATTAAAAGTATTCGAAAACTATTACTAAAGTAAAATCTTACTTAGGATTTTACAAGTTCTATTAACAATTCATTTGCAACTTTAGGCTAATTGCCAAACCCCTTTCTATTCTAACCTAACTAATAGTACCTTAGAATTAGATAGAAGAGTGCCGAATCGCTTTTGAAGAGCTTTATAAGCAGTTGCTCTCGATTTAGCAGATTTACTATTTTAACCTTAACTTGCCTATAAAGCTGGAAACTGATGCTTTTAATAGTATTATCACTAAAGTACTTTCTTAGTAATACTCCGATAAGTAATAGTACTTAATTGGCTTCTATTCGCATATACTCTCTAGCTATAAACCTAATTAGGAAATATATAATAAGGAACTCTTTGCTATTATTAAATCCTGCTATAAATAAAGACCTAAGCTTATATCACTTAAGGAGCGAGTTGATATTTACTTAAATTACTACTCCTTTAAGTACTTTATAACTACTAAGGTTCTAACCGCGAAATAGTACTAATAGATAGAATTTTTATCTGACTTTAATTTTCGAATTATATATACTCTTAATAAAGATAATTAAAAGGCTAATATTCTTAGCTACTAAGAGTAGGATATGCCGGTTTATAAATAAGCGAAGTTAAATAGCCGATCTTAGGTTCTAATTTCCCTAGCTTAATTAGACCTTCGAATCAATACTAAACTAGCTAATAAATTTCTCGCCGAATCTACTAAAGGCACCCTAGCCCTAATATTAACTAATACTCCTGATTCGACCTTAAATCGACCTAAGGATTCCTTTGATTTAATTGAAAAGCTTTATTAAGATAATCGCGAATCCTTTTAAAAGATTCGCGCCGACCTCTTTAAGAACTACTCTTTAAAAGACGGATTGCTTTGCTTTAAGGAGCATCTTTACATATACTATAATACTCCCTTATATACTTATCTAATTTAAGAAGCTTATAATTAACCTTTAAGCGCGTACCTTAGTAGCTTAAAGACCTATTAGCTATTTGCTTTTAAGTACTATTAGGTCGGGATAGGTTCGGACTATAAAAGATTTATTACAAACTATAGACCTTATTAATTCTCGCATTTGAAGATAACTAAATAATAAGGCCTTTTATAGCCTTTCCTTATTCCTAACTATTTTATATAGCACTTGTATATAGAATTTAAGGATTTCCCTTTTAATAAGCATAGTTTTGATCGAATCCTAGTTTTTATAGACCGACTTAGTAAAAGCGCTATTATAATCCCTTATTAAAAAGATATTAACGCTTAAGGAACTGCTTAATTATTTATTTAATAGATATATCGATTCGGCCACACTTTAGAGACAATTACCTCTAACTAAGGCCTTTAATTCGTCTCCTTATTTTAGAGAGAGTTCTACTATATTATTAGTATTAAGATTAAACTCTTTATAATATATTATAAGAAGACTGATAGCTAAACGGAGATTATAAATAAGTATATTAATTTAAGGCTACAGCCTTTTATTAATTACTATTAAGATAATTAAAGTAAATTGATTCTATTAATAGATTATATACAATCTACCTTCCTTTACGCTTTTATTAGTATAACCTTATATTAGCTTAAGTATAGAGTTGCACTTTAAATAAGTTAGGATTAGATCTTTTTAAAACCGTCTAGCCTATAGGAGAGATTAAATTAAGCAAAGGCTAAGCTAGTAGTAAAGAGGATGCACTTAGCCTAAGAAGTAGCAAAAGGCAATATAAAACGCGCTTAAGAGAAAATGCGTAAGTCTATAAATTAATACTAAAGGGAGATTGATTAGAAATCTAAAGATATAATCTACCTTTTAATAAAAAATCTTAAGAATTACCGCCTTAGTAAGAAATTGGCTAATTAATAAGATAGTCCTTTTAAAGTTCTTAAGAAGGTAGGCAATTTATATTAGATTAAGCTACCTATAAGTTCTATAATATACAATATCTTCATACTAGAGCTACTATTTAAAGATCTGCAAAACCCTTTGCTAAGTTAGGAATAACCCTAGCCTACTATAGAAAAGATCGTAGGATAAGAAGAGTATAAAGTGTTTAAGATATTAGGTATATACCTATTTTAAAAGAACCTAAAGTATTAGGTCAAATGGACTAGTTATAACCTTAATTTAAATTAATATTATACTTTAAATTTTATAAGATCTTTATATAAGATTTGCGACTTTTATTAGGCTAATCCTATAAAGCTAGGACTACCTTAAAACCTATAAGCTTAGCTAAAGGCTTAAGAAAGCAGTATAAATAATTATAATTACTTAAAAGATAATAGGCTAGACGCAAAATAGGTTAGTAAATAAATC
>JAENRP010000208.1:62670-76582 GCA_024741835.1 Diplocarpon mali
AAAAATAATAAAAAATATAAAAATAATAATACTAGGCCTACTGCCCCTTCTCCTTATAACTCCTTTAACCCCTCTTCCTTTGCGCTTAAGGAGATAAGCTCTAATTCTATTCTAGAGCTAGAGCTCGCCTCTTATCTACGCCTTTGCTTAAAACAACCCTGACCTCCTTTTGCTACTACTAATACCGCCTTACTAGCCGCTGCGCCTAACGCGACCCTTATTATTATAAGCCTCTCTCCCCTTATAAGAGACTCTACTACTATAGTAGTCCGCTCTACTAATATAGCAATAGACCTTAAGAGGCCTAGTATAGTTCGGCTAAATTGCTTTAACCTTATTAGCCAGGACTTAATAAGGTTGCTACGCTTTTATTAAAAAGTCAGTGATCGATTTAATACTAATTTAGGTTAAACTTATAATAACTATCGCTTAGACCCCCTTTAGCTGGCTTACTATAGCCTTAGCTATAAAGCAGAGCTTCGCAAGGCTAGCGCGCTCGATTTAAGTGCGGCTAGTCAAAGCCTCTGCGCTAGCTACTAATAAGAGGTTAATAAGGATCCAGGCGCGCTAGACCGCCTCCTAATAAAGCAACTCGCAGTTCCCTGCCAAAACCACCCGCGCGTTATCATTATTACTACTATCATCCTCCTTTTACTATTAGGCAGCCTCCTCCTACTACTCCTTAAGGGCCGCGGATAGCGCTGCAAACTCCTCCCTAATATAGAAAGGAAGCTATAAATAAGTATTAGTATAAATAGAACTAGAGAGTCGATTCAAGGTACTTATAAGGATGCACTTTGCCTTTTGCTCCTAGTACTAGTAGCACTTTTTACTACATTCAAACTTAAATTCGCACTTATGCGCAATATTGCGCATAAGGCGCCGCACGCACTAGTAATAATAAACGCAGTAGGCCATCGCAAAGGCGCCTAATAGCAGGGGGATTAATACTACGCGTATTAAACGCGATTCGACCCTGGACTAGGGCAAACTTACTTATAATAGTTAGTAGTAGTAGTAGTAATTATTTCTACTACTATGCATTAGCCTTATGCTATAGTAGTAGGAGTAGGAGACCTATACAATTATATATAGTTGTTATACTAAGGAAGGAAGATCCTGCAAAGGGAAAAACAAATTTGAGTATATAATACGACTTACGCTAAACTAAATATAGAATAGTACCATTTATATAACAATAGGTTAAGTACGTTATTATATGAAAATCATTATAACTTATTAATACTTATAAGTAAGCGTTCTCAAAGGGGGGGGGTAGTATAATAGCTGCACCTCCACTTAGTGCAATTACCTAGGAGTATAGCGTTTTAAGGTTTTGTAATCTCGATTCGATATAAGGTTATCTCAAATCGACCTTAAAGGTATAAAAGGATATTCTTATATAATATTACGTAAACGGACAAAGAGCCTTAAGCTACTTATATATATAAGGAAGAAGGGCTTTCCCTTAAGGAGGGCTCTCTAACTTCTTCGTTTCCTTTGTATTAGACCTATAGAATACGCCTTTTGCACCACTTCTTGCTCCCATACTTGATCCCGCACTTCGGCGGTTCTGTATGGTTATATTGTTGACTTTCCTTTATTACCTAATTTAACTTCTATTCTATAGAAGAAGCACTTGAAACGCGCTCCCTCTTTCATTTATTACAGCTTTATTAAGCAATTTTCATTATTCTAGAAGCTAAGGAATATAATAAAGGAGTCTTGTATACTAGATCTGGCGCTAGTTATAGCTAAGCCTAGCTAGGAGCTGCTTCTCACCTAGGGGGTGTATTGCGCTATAAGGAGCCTTAGGCACTGAGGCCTCTGAGGACTGGCTTATGTAATATACCCCTAAAGTAGCTACGGAGCACTTCTATAAAGGGAGCTCAGGTATACAGTTAGAGTAGAATTTTACAAGCTTCTGCCACCACTGAGAATCCACCTCTAAATACAGCACGACAATAGTAGAATAAACGTTTTTAAGATTATTTAAACCTCTTTTATATACTAGCTTTTCGAATGACTAAGTATCAAATTCATTAAGCTATCTTAGCTAATTACCCCTTTTAGCTATAACGGCCTCGCAGGCGAGGTCATTTCTTATACTCTCTTGCTTACTTTAACGATTGATAAGCGTTATATTAACTTCCCCTTTTTAATCACTTTATTAAGCTTTAATAACGTTCTTCTTAGCCGCAAGTTCCTAGAGTATTACAATCTTAGCCAATTATATAGCAAAGGGAATAATAGGCTCTATTGGCCCTAGGATATGCCTATTATCCTTTACTTCAATAAGCGCATGCCTATCGACCTAGCTATTTCAAAAGCCTCCCTAATAGCCTAAAAGGACATTAAGCGACGTATAGCACTAATAGAAGCTAAAGATCGGGACCTCTAGCTCGCTAGCGTATACGCTAATATCCCCTTAAGCTCTTAGCCCCTTTTGCAGCCTAAGGAGATTCTCTAAAGGCCTTCTGCAAAAGCCAGGCAAGCTAGTGTTACGACTTGCTCTCGAGCGTACAGAAGGCGAGAATTGAATGACGCTGACTGTATTACCTCAAGAGGTACGCTATGTAATTGAAAAGAAAAGATAAAGAAGAAGAGAGAGTCTCTAGTAGAGCTCCTCTAGAATAAGTACAGGTGCTTTACTAGCGTGCACATAATCTAGCCACCTTGCTACCTTAGCGGGCACCTGACTTTATGCACCTAACTAATACGTGATATAACCGTGCACACCTGACCAATACGTAATATAACCGTATACGTAATGCGGCCGTAACACTACCCCCCCCCTTTGAAAAACTGCGCCCGCGCAGTTGTATTCATAGGCGTATTATCCTCTAGTTCCCTATAATCGTCAACTCTATTATTATATAACCTAAGCCAGCTTAATAGCGCCCTTAGTAGCCCCTTAGCTTAAGGGTTTTTTAAATAGAAACCTTAAATAGTATATAGTGCCGTTAAAGCGTTAGAGCATAAGTACCATTTAAGGTCTTTATCAGCTCCTTTCCACTTAATCTAATATTTAAGCTTCTTAGCTTAAATATAAGATCCAATTATTTCTTCTATCTCCTACTCCTCTTATTCTAATAGCACTTTAATTAGGGTAAGAGGTTCTTGAACTTATCCTAGCAGGAGGTTAGGAAGGTATTTACGCAGTAAGTGGAAGTGGAAAATAGAGTAGATCGAATGGAGCAAATTAGGCAATTATAGCTTCCAGCTTTCCCTTAGCTTTTCTAATACTTTTACTAGGCCGTACTACTTATTAGAGAGCTTTCGGCTTAGCTAATCCAGTTTCCAGTTTTTAATACTAATTAGTATATTATCTCCTATAGTCCAATTAACTAGCTAGCAGTAGAGATTTATAAGTTGTTTCATTTTAGCCTATTATACTTAAAGAGATAATTAAGCGAATTGGACTACTTTTTAAGCTCTAATAACTATATAAAGTGCCGTTTTACGATTTAATCTCTTAATTACTATTTATAAAGGCTTTAGGTTAATTAAATTCCAAAAGGAGCGAGCTTTATAGCCGTTTAGCACTTAGAAAGGGGAAATTTGCCCTAGCGATTCGTAAAGTAAGGTTAATTGGGCGATATCTATCAAAGGCAAGAGATAACTCTAATTATCTTAATAGTATAAGTAGAATAGTTTAAGGCGTTATTTTAAATACTAGTTCATAATCTCAGTTTAGCTATCGACGTTAAGGTTATAAGCTATAGTTAGCTTAACCTTTATACTTAATATCTAATAGAGCTCTTTCTAAAAGGTAGAGACGAATTAAGCGCCTCTATCTAATAGAATTGAGTTAAGTATATTGAAATAGCGTATTTAATAAATTAAAAACAACTTTATAAGGCTTTTCGCATCAACTGTCTTATAATATAGGATCAATACTACCTTCTTTAATAATCGGTCTATTATCACTAATGTAAAGTCGTAGCTGAGTTTATCAAGCGAGAGCTCTATAAAATCCATAGTCAAGTGTTAATATGCCTATTTAGGAATTAGCAAGGGTTATAGGAAACCTAAGGTCTTATCATAACGAGCTTTTATTCTCAAATAATAATAGTTCTAAATATAAGTGCTAACATCGCTACTAAGGCTTTTCTAATAGTATTTTCTTCTTACTAAAAGTCTAGTCTTTCCAATTCCTACGTATACAACGCAGGGTTACTTATATATATAACGAATTAGGGCTATTTGCAATTCAGAAGGTTGGTATAGTATAATAAGTCTACCTTAAAAGAAGAGTTTGCCTTAGCTAAGTTTATAGTCGAGGCTATAGCCCTACGCCTTATCTTAGAACTTCTATAGCTTAGGGGAGGTCTTATTAGCTTAAATGACCTTATCAATAATATAGTAGCTTGCCATATTATACTTAACCCTTGACGTTAGGTCGGCAGGTGCCTCTATTAGTGCGATTGGCATACTTATCACTCGTAGGCCGGGCCTGCAAGTAGAATCGATCTACGCTAAAGTCACTCGTAGGGCAGGCCCGCGAGTAGAATCGTTTCTAGTGGCAAGTACTTCTATAGAGAGCTTATCATTAGGCAAGAGCTGCTAGTGGCGTAAAGCTCATTTCCTAGCCTTAAGAGGGGTCAGCTCCTAGTCTTAATAGGAGAGTATATTAGCTAGCGTATTTATCGTACTTATTTAATATATAATAAGGAAGTTAAAATCAGCAAAGAACTCTGCCTAGCGAGCTTGCTAGGCTATTAAGTCCTTAGTTATTATAAAGTACTTAAGGGCCTTATAATCTATATATACGCATACTGTTTTCTAAGCCTTAAGTAGCTCTGCCTTATACTAGTAGAATAATCTAAAAATCGCTAGGAGCTCCTTATTATAAATAAGGTAGTTTAGCTTAGCGTTATTTATAGTCTTTAAGAAGTACCTAATTAGGTAGTAGTTATCGTCTTCCTAGAGTTAGGAGAGTATGCTAGCGACTACGCTATTAGAGGCGTCGGTCTTAAGCCTTATCTGCTTCTAAGGGTAATAGTAGTATAAAATTGGGGTCGTTTAAAGGCTTAAGCGCAGAGCTTCCTAAGCTTCTTTATAAGTATTATTAAAATCAAAGGGAACGTTTCCTATAAGAGCTATTAAAGGTCGGCAGATATAACTATAGCCTTTAATAAACCTTTAGTAGAAGTTATAAAACCTTAAGAAGCTTTATACGCTGCGTATATTCTTAGCGTATTTCTATTCTTAAATGATTAAGACCTTATTAAGGTCTACCTTGATTTTGTAAACTCTAATAATAAACCCTAGGAACCTAGTCTTAGTAACTCCGAACTCGCTTTTCTTAATATCTGCTTAAAGGCTGTAGCATTAGAGAATTCCTAAGATCTTCTTAATATAAATCTTATAATTAAGGGAGTTTTCTAAGTAGATTAGAATATTATTTAAATAGGTAAAGCAGAAATCGTTAAAGTAGTTAAGGAGAATATTATTAATAAACCTTTAAAAGGTGGCAGGCCTATTTATTAGCCTGAATAGTAAAACCTTATATTTATAAGTCCTATAATGCGTGCGAAAGGTAGTTAGGTCCTTAGCGTTAGCTAATATGCAAATATAGTAAAAGGCTTATTATATATTGATTTTTATAAAAATATAAGCTTTCGATATATATGCTATTATCTTATTAATAAGTGGAATTAGGTAAAGGTCTTTCTTTATTAAAGCATTCAATTTCCAATAGTCGATATATAAATGTAAAGAGCCATTAGCTTTTCTAATAAAGAGGATTAGGGCTACTTAAAGAGAACTTAAAGCTTTAATAAATCCTTTATATAAGTTCTTAAGAATATAGCTCTTAACCTTTAAAAGCTATTTATTAGTAAGGCGGTAAAGGGGTTCGATTATTAAGTTATTCTTACCTATCAGTTCGATTTTATAATCTACCCTTAGCCTAGGTTCTAGTAATTAATCAAAGGCCTAGCGATTGAAAACGTTTTTAAATTTAGCATACTAAAGTAAGAGCTTCTAGTCTATTAGCTTATTATTGCTCTTATACTTAGCTTATAGCGCTAAACTAAGGCTAAGGGAGCTAATTTCAGCTTGCTTAACCGATTCTTGGCGATTAATTTCTTAATCTAAATTATAAATAAAGCTTATAAATATAAACTCTTTAAGCGCCAGTTCTTAAGTTTATATAGCTTATTTTACTTTAGTTATAAAGCGGTAGTAGAGGGCGCCGATTGCTAAGGCTAAGATTAGGCTAATCTAGCAAGCTGTCTTTAAAGGAGCGTTTCTCTTTACTAAGAGAGGGAGTAAGGGGTTTAGTACTCTTAGCAAGGCCTTCTTTATATAGTTTAGATCTCTTTTTAAGTCTTTAAAGAAACTGCTATCCTTAGGTCTATAAGAGGCCATAGGAATAGGAATCGAATTAGCAGATTTTACTCGCAGGCCAGGACCGGGAGTAGGATTCGAGTTCGCAGATTTCACTCGCGGGCCGGGACTAGGAGTAGGATTCGAGTTCACAGATTTCACTTGCAGGCTAGGACTAGGAGTAGAATTCGAGGCATTATTACTTGCTAGCACCAAGAGCTAGGCTTAGGCTATTCTTAAGTCTTCGTCCTTAGCGTCTATTATAGCTGCTTAACGATTGATATCTTGCTAAGCTATTAGGGGTCTTATTAACTATAAGAGATCGATTAATATGCGTTAATTAAAGTAGGAGATAATAGGCATATCCTTAAGCTAAGAGATACTATTTTTCTCCCTTTTATAAGACTATTTAAGGTTATAGTACTTTAGGAACTTCCTATTAATTAAAACGTCGGTTACTCTTAAGCTTATAATTAGGAAAGGGAAGTTTATTTATCGCCTATTAATTATAAGGGTAAATAAGACGGCGAATTAAATAGTTTCTCCTTTAATACTATTATAGCTAATAGGGGTAATTAGTTTAAGCAGTTTAATAAACTTTACCCTAAGTCTTTAAGAGAGCTAGTATACTAAAGATGTTTTAATAATATTGAAAATATTAGTTCTATTATTAATATAAGTAACTATTTTAATAAATGATTTATTTTAAGCTAATTCTATAAGAATTAAGAATTAGCAGCTGCCTATTAATAAGTGGGAATTAAAATCTAAGTCTTTTTATAAATTATAACTTATACTATAATAGGAGTCTTTGTTATAGCTTAGCAGTTTCCTAATAGTAGGTCGTTTTCCATCTTAACTTTAACTATTATAAACTTGCCTTACTTCTTTAGCTTAAGGCAGTCTATTATATAATAATTAAGGGCTTTGCAATTATAGCAAAGACTAGACGACGGCTTTAAGCTATTAGACCTTTCTTAATAAGTCGCTAGCAAAAGGGAATAAGTGTAAGGAGCTAAGGAGGTAGCTATAGTTATAGGTCTTTATAACTCCCTTTTTAATATACTAGGGACGCGGTCCTTTAAAGGGGAGAACGCAATAGTAAAAGGGACTTATTAAGTGTTATAAGCCTCTTCTTATTTAATATTATAAGCCTTATAGTTTATAATAGCTAAGAACTTATCTAAAGTAGTATAATTATTATTTATTTTATACTTTTTTACTTAAAGGTCGTTCTTTAAGGCTAAGGAGACCTTTTTATAAATATTATTAAACTAGTAAGACTAATCGATCTTTTTAACTATAGTAAGGGTAATAAACTTAAATCAGAACTTATTATATAATAATAAACCTATAGTCAGCCTATTATATTTAAGCTTAGCGGACTAAATGTAATTATAATTAAAGAACCTTTAATCTAAGACCTTAAGGATATTAGTAGTATATATAAACTTATTAGTAAAGATAGGATCTATATATTATAAGATTAAGTTTTAAGCTTTACTTATTATATACTTAAAGTAGGTAGTGATCTAGTCCTCTTTTAAAGTAAAGTTACTTAAGTACTTTTAAATAAATACCTTTATAGCTATCTTCTAAGCGTTATAAGTGATTTCGCCTTAATAGTTGCTAAAATAGGTTTAAGGGTACTTAATTCGATAGGGGTCGATAGCTAGGACTAAAGGTCTAATAATTAAGAGGTAATAGTCTAAGGGAGGTAGTAAGTTCGTAGTAAAGGACCGAGTATTCTAAGGGCTAGTACTTAAGGAAGAAGGGGCGGTAGTATTATTTTAAAAAGCAGCGGTTATAATAATACTAATAAAGTTCGCGATTTCGGCCTGCTAAGCAGCTAAGAAGAGGGGGGCTAATATAGTAAGGGTAGACGTCAGTTCTTCCTTAGCTTTAATCGATAGAAGGGGAGTATTTCGAGAATCTACTTATAGGCCAGGCTTAAGAGTAAAGTCTATACTAAGGGAGGTAGCTTCTTAAGTGAGCTCTAAAGGGGGAATATCTCTAGGACTAAGGTTGGCAATAAGGCCTATAGAACTGGTAGTAATAAGGCTTGTAGAACTGGAACTAGTAGCAGTAAGGCCTAGTAGTAGAGGTGCGGTTAACCTTTCACTTCTCCTAAGTGGCATAAGATTAGAGGTCATAAGTATTAACTCTCTCTATATTATCTAGTTTAATCTAAAGGGACCTAATGCTAAATAATAACCTATTCAAAAGGGAGAAGATCAATATAAGCAGAGCTATATACATTCTTAAAGCCTTTTAATAGAGTATATATTAAAATATCGTAGGTTTATAGATCTTAAGAAAGAAGGTTTTACTTTAAGATTACGTTTCTTTACTAATCAGGAGTTATAATAAGGTTGCTTAAGGGTGTAGTGCAAATCTAGGGAAGTAGGGTCCGAGGATCCAAAGCTTATCACTCTACTAAAGTTGACCTAGTCTCTAATAGTATAGTATAACCTATTAAGGCTGACCAAGTCTCTATGTGTATATATAGGTATAGGTCCCCTAGTTTCGTACCTGAGTATTCGAAGGAAGGAGTAAGGAGCTTCGAAGAGTATAAGGAAGAGTCGACGAGTATGGGTCGATAAGTAAAGGTCGATGAGTATAGGTCGACGACTTATTCGCAAGGAGGGGTCTTCGAGGAGTCGAGTTGTATTCGAGGGTTTCGAAGGAAGGAGTGAGGAGCTTCGAAGAGTTGTCGACGAGTATAAGAAGGAGTTGTCGACGAGTATGAGAAGGAGTTGTCGACGAGTATGAGAAGGAGTTGTCGACGAGTATAAGAAGGAGTTGTCGACGAGTGGTGTAAAGTGTTTATAAGGGAGGGAGAGAGTCAAGAAGAGAAAAGTTATTATACTACTCTAGGCAGCAGCCTACGCTAGCGAAGCGAGGGTATAGTAAATAAATTTTTTTTTGAATTGAAATTGAAGGTGAATTTCCGTTTGCAAAATGGAGGAGGTAAGGGGTCGAAAAAACGAGCTGATAAGTTGCTTAGGGCAGTTCGTAGTAGAAGTCGAGATCGAGAGATCGAGTTGCTTAAGGCAGTTCGAAATGACGATTCTAAAGGTGGTAGATATTAAGCTTCTTAGCGGAGGTTGAGTTGATCTTTTCTTATATTACAACTTGCTCTTAAGCGTATAGAAGGCGAGAATTAAATGACGCTAACTGTATTACCTTAAGAGGTACGCTATATAATTGAGAAGAAAAGATGAAGAAGAAGAGAGAGTCTCTAGTAGAGCTCCTCTAGAATAAGTACAGGTGCTTCACTAGCGTGCACGTGATCCAGCCACCTTGCTACCTTAGCGGGCACCTGACTTTATGCACCTGACTAACACGTGATATAACTGTGCACACCTGACCAATACGTGATATAACCGTGCACGTGATGCGGCCGTAATAGCTAGCAGCTTCTTTAAGAACCTTTAAAAAGACCTAAAGACGATAAGGCAGGCTTTACTAGGCGAGGCACCCGCTTCCTATTCCCCTCTTAAGGCGCCCGCCGGTCGGAGCTCCCCTCTTTCCCTTTAAAAAACTGATATTAGGTTGATTTCTACCTATGCTATTAGTACTTTATATATCCGATCGGTTAAGGCTATACGCTAGGCTAAGCGTACTAATAAGCCGCCGCTTAATAAGTTCACCTTTATTAGCTTAGTATACGCCTTAGAGTAAGAGGTTGCCCAATGGGCTAAATATAAGGCTAATAACAATTTGATTAATCAAAAGCTCCTTCTATAGTATGCCGAGTTCAAAGAGTTATTCTCCCGCAAGGCCTCTGATTAGCTCTTAAAGCACTATATAGGTATAGACTACTGCATTAAGCTTATAATAGCAAAGCACAACTTAACAATCGAGCCTTTGTACCGCCTTACTAATAAATAGCTCTCTAAGGTAAAGAGTTACATCTTGGAGAACCTTTATAAGGGCTTTATTAAGGCTTTAAGCTCTCCTTATATAGCACTGATCTTATTCGTATGACAGATTGTTACTATGTGTGGGTTATACCCCGGTTCGTACCCGGTTCGGCTACGGCTTGGCGCAATCTCAGTATAGGCTATGAACTAGGTTACCCCTAATTGGCATCCGGTTCGGCTCCCCCTAAGCAGGTGACCCTCTTTTCTTTATATATATATACTATGCCCTTCTACTCCTTTAGGGCTTTGTAGTTATTAATTCTAAGTTATTACTAAGACGTTCTATTAGCATTATTATATAATTTATTAAGCTTAAGTGAGTCGGCGCAGTAGGTAAAGGAGGCTTCTAGAGGTCGATAGTCGATATATTAGTAAGAGTTAGGGAAGGAAGGTTACCCCTTTCTTCCTTATAGCTATATATGTGTTAATATCCTACTGATTAAGCAGTAGGGTCATATAATAATATATTAAAGTAATAGCTGTATTACCTATCTTAATACCCCTACTTAGACTTTACTCCAATTGACTTGCAATCGGGAAAATAATAACTATCCTTTTATACTAATCCAACTCTTAAGTATCTCTTTAAATTAAAAACAATTAATTAATAGCAACCTCTATTAAAATTACTAATCCTACTTATAAAGTAGGACTAGGAGTTAAATTTCCTAAAAGCGTTCTTTTATAAGACTATATGACTTGACTTGCAGTCTAGGCCTAAGAGTCGATTTAAAAACTTTCCTTTATAAGATTATATAACCTAACTCGCAAGGTAGGCCTAAGAGTCGTCCTTAAGCCTACTAAGCCCTTATTATCTTTTGCAACCTTAGTATATCTTTAAATACTTTGAACTTTGCAACTATCTTTAATAGCTTTATAAATTCATCTACTACTATTCGATCGATTAGGATATAAGTAATCGATAACTTATTCTTTATAATAAGGTCGTAGATAAAGTAATAGGTAATATTAATATATTTTAATCGCTTATATAAGTATGGATTCTTTATAAGTATAATTGCCTTTGTATTATCTATTTAAAGATTAATATAGTTCTTATCTTATCTAATATATTTAGCGAAACCTATATCTTTTAAAACTTAGGCGATTTATAATCCTTACTTATAATTTAATAATATTAATATATATTCTGCCTTAATACTTATAGTAGCTATTAATTTCTACTTCCTACTTCCTTATAATATAAGTCTGCTATATAGTATTATTATACTTTTAAATATACTTTTCTAACCTTTTATATTTACTTAATTAGAATCGGTATATACCTTAAGCTTTACGCTTATATATTTTATTAGTCTATATCTTACCTTCTATATGATTATCGATTGAAGGTACCTTTTAAATCGCTTAATTATATTCTTATATTAAATTGTCGGATCCTTTAGGTTCTGATTAAGTTGCTTAATAATAAAGGCGATATCTGGTTTTATATATACTATAGTATATATAATTGCTTTAATGTTGCAAGTATGCACGTCACATGTTTGTCATATGATCTGTCATATAACACATCATATATATGATATGTCATATGACTTACCACATGACTTAGTGGCAGCCCTTGTTAAATAGCTCGTAGTTAGAGAGCTCTTATGAATCAAGACATAAGATACCTAATATTATTGTTTGCACCTTATACTTCTTCGTGCCCTCTCTTCTAGTTTACTATCAAGTTTACTATTAGAGAACCTTATTGCTATAGGTTATAAGCCCCGCATGCCTATGAATAGCATTCGATAAATTCCATCGATCAGAGTCTCCCTTATAAATGAAAAAAGGCTGATCGATATTTTTGAGTTTTTATTACTCAACCAACGACGCATAATAGCGTTATCTTAATAATAAAACAGTAGCTACTCCCCTTCTGGAGCGCTATATAATAATCCAAGCTTACGCAAGATTCGTCACTATAGCTGAATTATCAGGACTGATAGCTGAGATTACCAGCTTAATTGCTAAAAGTACTCCATTGCCTGAATCACCTATTTTTAAAGGGACTAATATATAGTACCTTAAACTCGAATTCAATAGTTTATCTCCTCCTCCTTCTCCTCCTTCTCCTTTCGATAACTCTATATATATATATATATAAATAAGATATTATTATTATCTTCGGCTGCCCTTAGCCTCTCTAAGTCTCAAAAGCTTAAAGGCGCAAAGGACTATAGCTAGTAGAGGAATAAGGTTTTAAACCTTGCAAAGTCAAATGCCTTAACTATATATCTTTATATAAAAGCTAGAATATATACTCTACCTAAGGTTGACTTATAGGACCGTTCTATTACTCTTAAGGAAAGGGACAATTAGATTAGATAGGAAGCTAAGGAATCTCAGATAAAGCTTACTATTATACTTAATTGTAAACTAGGCCTATTAGCTTATATAGAAGGCGATAAATCTGCCTTAGATATATGGGAAGCTCTTTAAAAATAGTACAAAGGATCTGGAACAGTGCTTGAATATAACGCTATATAGACCTATATTACTATTAAATATAATAACTTTAATTCACTCAAAGCTTACGTTATCGCCTTTAGGCTTTCAATTACTAAATTGGAAGCTCTCGACTCTGCCTCTCCCTCTTACTAGCACCCTATTATGTTTATTGCTAGCTGTTCTAATAGATGGCCTATTTAGGCAGATCGATAACGCTTTAACCTTCGCTTAGTTATGGCAGCTGGACGAAAATTAGAGATTATGCTTAAAGCTCTTATTAAAGATATTACTAATAAAGCTCAAGCCTTACAAAGTTTAAAAATAAACGGAACCATCTTATATAGTAATAAATCGGCTGGTAAGTCGCATTTATCTAACTATAAAAAATCAGAAAACAAAAGAGGTTTTAAAGACTTAAAGAAGAGCACCTTTAGGAATACTACCACCTCTTCCCCTAGCTCCCTCTGTCCTTATTGCAAGTAACTAGAGCTATACTATAAGGTAGAAGATTGCTTTACAATTAACAAATCGAAAAGAGAGGCTTAGGAGAAGGATTTAGGGAAGAAGTACGTATTCTATTACCTTAAAGGCAAGGACGATAAGTCCTTGCTATTATTATTACTAAAAGGCAAGAAGCCTTCTAAGAAGATTCAGAAGGAAGACGAAGAGTCAGATAATAATCTCTTTAAGCATACTATGCTATTACTAAACCTAGGGCCAATTCTTACTCGCGAGCCGGGCCTAGGAGTCAATTCCTCACTAGGAGGCGATTCCTCTTTAAGACCGATTTCCACTCGCGGGCCAGGCCTGGGAGTTAGTTCTTCTACCTCCTGCTTTTTATCAAAATTGAGGAATTATTAGCTATATAATATAGGTGCTAGTAAGTATATCTCTAATGATCTCTTTAAGTTTACTTCCTATACTGCTTAAGATAATCTACCCTCCTTAAGTATAGTTAATAGATCTATTCAACCTCTCGGCGTTAGCACTTGCAAAGTCAACGCACTTAAATCTAATAGAAAAATATATATTCTTAAGTTAATTAATACTCTTTATATACCTCAATTACCTATCTGCCTATACTTAAGTAGTAAACTTAATAAAATCAAAGGCTTTTATCGAAATAGCAAGCTATTCCTATCTAATAAGAAGGAAATTTGCACTATTGATAATAATATATATATTAATAAGGAATA
>JAENRP010000209.1:616-76524 GCA_024741835.1 Diplocarpon mali
CCCCCCCTTTTCCCCTCCGTCGCCTGCGCGCCCCGTCCCTGCTAACATCTGCCAAGGTCACGCCGACTTCGACCCGTGGACGGGCAACCATCCCGAAGATCAGTTCTCCGAGGTGGCCATCCGCAGCGGCTACTACGATAAGAGCTCCATGACCCAGAATGAGGTCGGCTCGGCCAGAGCCTCCATCTTCCCCGCGCTCAAGCACAAGAGCGGGCTGCAGACGCTCTCCTCCCTCTTCACCAGTGTGCTGGCGCAGCGGAGGGCCCACGGGCAGATCACCGCGGCCTCGACCTTCAAGCCCCCGCCGCGGGTGACGGTGACGGACACCAAGAGAGAGCTGTGGCTGAAGGACCTGGCCAATACCACCATACCGCTGCGGCGCCTGAGCCGATCGATACCCCACGGGATCCGGGGCAAGGTCTTGCTGGATCAATCCCTCAGCAAGAACATACCCATCGAGAGAGCCGTCTGGCTGGCGAAGTGTGTCGGTGCCAACGAGCTGCGAGCCTTCCGGCGCAAGGGCGGCAGCGGAACCTTTGCGATGGGCGGCGAGGCCAAGTGGATTCGAGACTTTACCGTCTGCGTCGAGCAGTTCGTCGACAGTGTCGTCGGCACGTGTGGGGAGAAGGACTTCAAGACCCGGATCAGCTACGCGTACGTTCCTTGGCCCGCTTGAATTCTGCAGATCGCTCACTCAGTTGGTGCAGGATACGTCTGGCAGCCCATTTCCACGCCGAGCAGCTCCTGGACAGGGAGCACTTCATGGACTGGCTCGTGGGATCCCTCGAGAACAGCCCCCCAAACAAGCTCCCCATGTGGCTCCTGATCAGCCAGGTATACTGGAACGATCTCTCACAGTACCGAAGGTTCGGCCGCCGCTTGTCGGCGGCGCTCATGAACCAGCTGGCTGAGGTACGACCCGGCCGTTCCGTTTGCATCTGCGCGCCCCGTCGTTGTGATACTGACGCCCCAGCCAGACTCTGAACGACCCCGATCGCGATATCCTCGCGCCCCTGTCCGCCCGGCTGACGAGCCTGTTGAGAGGACTGATCTCCTCCAACGCGCATAATTTCCTGACGCCCCGAACGTGGCAGACCCACCGGGGAATGCTCACCTCCCCCGGCGGCGTGGGTGATGCCGCCCTGGGACCGGTTCTGGCGGCGATCGACCGTCGGAACCAGCGCTTCGTCGCCACGGGCGCCACGACGGAGCCCGGCCCGCGGCGACGGCTGATCGCCCTCCTGGATGGCTGTCTCGCGGAACCCTTCGCCCCCGAGCTGCCCCGGCTCTGTTGGGAGACGGACCGCGACAAGGACCTGCTCGCGGCGACCGTGCTGGGCTGGGCCGCCTCACCTCACCGGCCGGGCAGCACCAAGATCTACGCGGCGGTCCGGATTCTCCGCTCCTGGAGCAGGCTGGGCACGGATGTCACGGGCTCGATCCTCGCCTTCCTCGACACGGCACCACGCGACTCGGCCTGCAGCAAGCCGGCGCTCTACCACGTGGTGTCGGAGCTGGCTCGCTCGGCACACTTCTCCACGCCACGGTACGCCCGGTGGCTGATAGCCCGCGGAGGCATCTCGACGGGAGCGGACGTGGCCCCCGACGGCCCGGCGTCGACCCGGCTCCTCGCCGAGTTACCGACGCATCACGTCAGCGACAGTCTGGCCGCCCTCCGCACGGCCTTGCTCGGCCGGGCCGGACTGTCGACCACCGACGAGGATGGCCTGGTGCAGGAGTGCACAGCTCGCATCGCCCAGAGTCTGCCGGGGATGCAGGCGGGGGCCGACGGCAGGCTGGGGGCGCAGGACGATCTGGGATCCGCGGGGATCGCCGAGCTCCCTCCCGGCCTGAGTCGCACGGTGCGATCAGAACTGGGACTGTGGCTCCGGCAGCAGGCCCGGCGCCCGATGGGGCAGCCGACGAGGCCTCCGCTGGACGACTGGGACCCGCCCCCCGGGAGGGGCGGCCCCTCGGCCCGGCCCGGCTTGGCCTTCGAGACGATCCGCCGCTACCTCGAAGACCTGGGGGACTTCTCCATGCTTGCCGACGTGCTCCAGATCGTCACGGCTTCCGGGGACGCCGACGTGCTGGCCTCGTGCGCCGACACGCTGGGCGCTCACCTGGAGATCTTCGCTGCGATTGGAGCGCTCAACGGCCTCTTCGAGATGCTCGCCAGCCGCCTGCGGACTCTGACCGCGGAGGCCGGCTCGGTCCCCCGGCGCTTCTTGGTTTCCCTCGCGGATCTGGCCGCGCGGCTCCCGGAGCACCGGGCCGCAGCTCAGCAGCTGGCGCTGGAGCTGGCGCGCAACGACCGGACGACGGCTGCGGACGCCTGGTCGCCCGTCTCAGACCACATGGCGATCGTCGAGACCGCCGAAGCAGATTTCACCGACGAGATTGAGAAGGTGCTGGCGAGCGGGAACAGCATGGACCAAGCGACCCTGGAGCGCTTGTTTGCCCGGATCACCCTTCGCCTCGAGGCGTCGTGGGAGAAGGGGCCAGAGCAGCAACGCAGCTGCGCCTTGCTGCTCACGCGACTCCGCACGTTTGATGCGAAGCCGTTCGACCTGCGGATGGCCGCATGGGTCGGCCGGTGCGTGCAGCGGCAGAGCCGCCGCAGCATGATGCACGTCTTTGGCCCGCTGGTCAGCTTCGGGTGCCTCGCTCTCCGCGACGTCGCGCGTGGCTGTCGGTGCGGTGACGCCGACGCGAGCCCCGGCAGCTCGTACGTCCCCGGGACGTCTCTGGAGCTGCTCGGTCTGCTCGTGGCGCCGTGCAGCCTCCCCGGGCTCCTGACCCTCGACGAGGCCTACCGGCTCCGCATCAAGCAGGCCCGCCTGCAGAAGGACAGCCCGATGGAGGTTCTGCCTGTCGTTCGTCGAGCCTTCGGGGAGGCCTTCTCCGCGGCGCATGCCCAGAGCACTCGGGCCGCCGAAGTGCGGGCCCTCCTCGAAAGCCGCGAGATGTACGCCTTCTACCAGCGGGTGGTGCTGCGGGACCCCGTCGCCTTCGCGCAGGAGCTGGCCGTCCCGCTGCTCCGGAGCGCCAATCGCGAGACCGTCGCCGCGATCCAGACCAGCATCGACAGACTGCTGCTCGCCGGCCGCCGGGCCGAGCCGATCACACCCGAGCTCCTGCTGCGCCTGGCAGACGACCTCTCCCTGCCATTCTGCCAGGTCCAGCTCGCCGCGATGTTGCAGAGCCGCGCCGCCGTCGCGGACGGCGGCGACGCCTCCCCGCCGGAGCACCTTGCCGCCCTGGATAGCGCCATCGAATCCGCCGTCCACGCCGGGAACACCTCGTGGGCCAGCATCATCCCCCTGCTCGACGTCTCCATCGCCCAGCACCTCCGGCGGCGCGCCGCCACCCAATTCCTGGGCGGCTTCCCTCCCCCCACGGCGGGCGGGATCGAGGCTGCCGCGATGAGTACGCGGATCGCCCGGGCCGAAAACCTTCTCCGGATCATCGACGCGACGGCCTCCGGCATACCCGATGCGGCGCCGGACCCGAGCAATGCCACGCTGGCTTCCGATCTCGTCTCCACGCTCAACGGCACCTGGCTCCTCCTGGCAGGCACCCCCTCCCCGGCGATGCGAGAGAGCATCACGTCGCGATGGCTTCCTCTGCTCCTCTCCTTCACCACCACGCACGTCTCGGTGTTCGAGGCGACCAGGCAGGGTCACGAAAGCCGCGCCAAGGCCACCCTTACCCTCGCGGCCGTCTACCTCCAGCTCACGGCCCTCGAGATCCGCACACCGGCCATCCGCGACCTCGCCGAGCAGACGTTCGACCTGGCGCTCCACCTCGTGGATTCGCTGCCGGAAGACCTGCGCCTGCAGTGCGTCCGCAGTCTCCGGGATACCACGTCCAACCCGCAGATCGCGTATCTCTTCAGCGTCGCGAGCACCCCGACCGAGTCGCTGTGGCTGAGCCAGAAGGAGAGGGGTCCCGTCGTCCCAGGCACGAGCCCTGCCGAAGCGCGGCTCCCCGAGAAGGAGACGCTGACTCCTTTTGTCCTGCGGAGGTGGGAGATACTGGGAGAGCCGACGCCGAACGTCGGCGAGAACGATACGAGCTTGAGCTTGACCCTCTTTGGGGCCAGACGAGGATGATGTTGCCCCCCGGGCACGTGTGGGAAGGGGCTGGTCAGGCTGGCCAGGCTGGCGCCTGTCGAAGGATTAGCGTTTACTACTACCGGGTCTTGGATTAGCGTGGCGTTTGGATACACGCATGGGATAGACGGACGAGATGTGACGAGACGAATGTAAATGACGCTGCCTTGTTTCCTGTTGCTGCACATGACGTCCCGCCGTGACACCAGCCATCGGCCGAAGCTCTTGCCGTGCGTAGTTTGGCAGCTCCGCCGAAGACTTGAGCCAGGGGTCCTGGGGCGTGGGTATCTACACGTTTGGTGTACGGTCGGGCGGGGACATGTCCGTGATGACAAGAACAGCAAGGCTCTCCGACGTCTCGCACACATGCCACCCGTACCCGCCCCTCCCCACGCTCTCCCTCGCCGCGACCAGGGACGTCTGTGTCTGTCTGTGTCTGTGTCTGTCTCTCTATCTCTGTCTCTGTCTGTGTCTGTGTCTGTCTCTCTGTCTACATATACGCAGCTAGTTCCCGACCCGGCCCGGCCACGGCGCGGGTCTTGCTGGTGC
This sequence comes from Diplocarpon mali, assembly GCA_024741835.1. Classification (NCBI taxonomy): domain Eukaryota; kingdom Fungi; phylum Ascomycota; class Leotiomycetes; order Helotiales; family Drepanopezizaceae; genus Diplocarpon; species Diplocarpon mali. The sequence goes on from JAENRP010000209.1 coordinate 5,281, forward strand.
TGGTGCAGGGGTTTGACGCAGGAGCTTGCTTTTTGGGGGGGTAGGGTAGAAGGGTAGAAGGGTAGAAGGGTAGGAGGGTAGAAGGGTAGAAGGGTAGGGAGGGTTTAGGAGATGGATGTTGTTGTTGTTTATGTATTATATGTATCGTATGTATCGTATGTATCATATGTATCATACGTAAAAGAGAAAAGCAAGGCAGAGGGGGCAGAGGGCTCTTGCGAATCAGCTAGGCGGGATGGGACGGGACAACACGATAGAACAGTAACATCGTCGAGCTTGGCTTGGTTTCGGCAACACAGGCAGTGGAGTGCGGCACGAGTCGAGCCGAGTCGAGCCGAGCCGGGTTAGTAGATACTTCAAGCGGCTCTAGCCCTCATCCCGCACGTGGCATAGTGTACGGTATGTATCGTAGTATTGTAGTGCTAGCGAGAGGCTCTTGGCGCGCGTGTATTGATAGGGGGATGGGGGGATAGGGGATAGGGGGATAGGGGGATAGGTGTATACACAGGTGTGGAAAAGGGAATAGGAACATGTGTGTATATATATATGTATATGTGTGTATATATATATACATATACATATACATATACATATACATATACAAAAACCAAATAGCCCGTGTCCATCCCGACTGGAAAAGAGCCGCCTCTCCCTGACGAGACCTCGGTCGAATCCCCTCTTCCCTGTTGGCTGTCTCTGCTTCCTCTGTTGACGCTTGACGCGGGATGCTTTTGGCAGGTTTGGTTGGTTGGTTGGTTTGGTTTATCTAGGAGGAGAAATGAAGAGGGGAGAGGAGAGAAGAGAAGAGAGAGAGAGAGAGAGAGGAGAGAAGAGAGAAGAGAGAGAGAGGAGCGAAAAGAAGAGAGAGAGAGAGAGAGAGAGAGAAGAGAAGAGACAGCAGCTAGAAACAGCCTTCCCATCCTGACCCTACCGCCGACTCCCCGCCTTGCACATTGCAACCGCACACGCCGGCCGCCCATGCTCCCTCTTCCTCGCCGGCCATCCTTACCGTCTGAGCGAGAATGCAGTGAGATAACTTCGGAACTCCTGGTCACTATTCCAATCGCAGGACTACGAGTTGAGTCAAGGAGGATGATCTCCTGATTGCAAGCTCGTCCTCTCTGTACACGCTCGGTAGTAGTAGATGTAAATCACATATAACGCTTACTATGCCACATGCTCTCTGCGTATGTCTGCTTCTATTCGATCACACATACCTACACTCCAGCTCTACAACAACTCCTCCTCTAAACCATCTTCGCAGCTCGCTAGGTAATCCTCATGCCTCGCTAAGGGTAGTTCAATCGGATCTACCATTACCATAATCAAGAAGTACGACATACAACCATCTACCAAGGTATTCTCGCTTATACTCGCCTAGTGAACAGCAACAGACAACGGCTCCCGTCATGCTACGAGATCTACTTCCTTTGCAATTTACAACTCGAGCTTCCCAATACGTCGTGAAACCCCGACCACGCACAGGCTCACCCCGCAAAGCCACCTAAGGACAAGCTCTACCTCAACAACATACCCCCACGACTGGTCTCCTCTCCTCAAGCAACCTTGCACGTCTATCCTCCAGGCACAGCGTACCCAACAAACCGCCTTCTTTCCCTTCATACCACGTACGCTTTACGCCCTCGTCTTGGCGGGAAAGACTCGGCACTCGCTATGTAACGGCCAGAGAAAAGGATCTTTGCTGCAGTGCATTCAGAGCTGGAGCTCTCGCGATCTAGGCATGTTAGCCCTTCTGGTCATACAGTTCAAGACTCGATTACACATACCAAAGCAGAGGGTTCTGATCTATCTACATGATCCTCAAAGATCCTCAAAGATTCTCAAAGATTCTCGCAAGAGGAGGGTATTGAAGTGGTATGATCATACCAGTCATGTAGGAGGGAAAAGTACGTTCCTCTGAAATTCGCATCGTCAGGTTTTCGGTACGTATCAGGTGACGGTCACGAGATCATGTCGGGCCGCGCGCGTGCTTGCGGGCTCGGAGAGAGGCCCGTCTGTATCCTGCAGGAGAGCTATGCTGGCTGCCATGTGCTCTCGGCATGGGGAGAGGCAGGCCGGGTTTTCAATAGTCGTCTTTACCTAGCATCAACAAGTAGCACCTCCGTTCATCATCTGGATCCAGAGCAAGGTGTCATTTGTAAACAAGACAACGCAAATATCCTCGTAAGCGTAGCCGCTAATAGTGGTATATACTAATGTATTCTACGCCTTTAATTTACAGTCCTTGCACACCCACACGTCCTATATCATCTTCCTTGATCATCTTCATCCCTGTCCCCCCCCCCCTTCCAGATACGTCCACGCTGACCTCGGCCAAATCTCATAAACCTGGCACGAAACCTGTCTGTAGCTGATGAATCTCAGTCTCATAGGGAAAATAACCACCTGGCCATAGATGTTTCCAGCCAGGCATGCCCATCACTTTGAAAGAGCAGGCACAGTCAAGCAATAAAGAGCCAAGGGGGAAACACACAAGAGAAGGCCTCGTAGAAGATCTAAAAACATGAGGAAGCACCACAATTGGGCAAGCCTCGAAAGAGGTGTTGGGAACAATTCCCAGGTTGGAGGTATATTGTTGTTGTCGGGGGCTGTGCTTGTCTCTCCAAGTACAAAATGGCATCGTATTTATCTTCCCTCTGTCATATGCCAATCATTTGACTTTATGTCACGAGACCCCTACGTTTCTGGTCTCTACAGCAAGAGCTTCACACTTGATCAAGTCACACCACGGAGCAAGAGATGTTTTGGTTTGCAATTTTGAGTTTCATTTGTATGGAGCCATGGTAGTACATCCTGGGGGCAGTACAAGTTCGAAAACTATGTGCGAAGATGTAACGAAACCCTATCCTACGACTTTTCTTCTCCAACAGGGGAGCAAGAAGATCAAGGAAGATGGGCCAACAGGCAACGTCTGACAGGCCGGAAAGTATTATGCCTCGACATGAAAAGGGAAAACATCATGAGGGCAATTCTGTCGCGGCGAACATGAAGCTAGATTTCGCGCAAAGCTGAGAAGATCACGGCCACGAATCGATTCCAGAGCCGGAGGCATAACGGAGCAACACCGTAGCAAATGTGGGCAAGAAAGAGCACCCGTATGGAAGAGCAGATGGGAACATGACCAGATGGCCTTGGACCTGTCTTTGAGTGAGAAGAACAAGCAATGCTGCGAGTCGCTCAAAGTTATAAGCCGTAGAGGTACTCACTCAGACTCGAAGGATGACTCATCAGCCGAGCCGTGACCAGCTGGAGTTGGAGTGGCCGAGCGATCATCCGGAACGACAATGTCAGTCACGGTTGGTGGGTAGTATGTTGGGTAGAATGCCTGGGGACCAAGCGGGCTGGAAGTTGGCCAAGCACCTAGACGCCATGGTTAGTGCGCTGGCTCAACTATCGGAGCGGGGAGTCTCACCAGGAGCAGCAGCAGCATACTGAGGTTGAGGGTAACCGTAGTAGTACTGAGCCTGAGTTGGGCTGCCAGTACCATGGTGCGCAGCGGGGCTAGCACCAGGGTAGCCGTGGTAGGACGGGCTGCCGGTGTAGGTGTAGTAGGGAGGATACGAAGCGTATTGCGAGTAGGACGGAGATGGAGAGCTGTAAGTGTACTGTTGACCGCCGAAGCCAGCACTTGAGTAGTTGAAGTACTGGCCACCATGGTATGCGTAACCGGAGGGGGAGTATCCAACAGGGGACATCTGCGACATCTGGGAAGCCTGGGGCATAATAACAGAGTGAGGAGCCGGGGATTGGTAGGCAGCATTTCTACATGACTGGCGGCGACTACGCGACTTGGCACCATCAGTGTCCTTTTGGGAGACCTTGAGACATCTGTCACGGAGGACGAAACCGTTCTGTGGTGTTTGATACGTTAGTCTCGTGCAGCTGAGGGTGCATCGATGAGAGGGGAGAGGAGAAACCTACCATAGTAGCCAGGGCTCTGCTAACAGATGGCTGGTGCTTGAACTCAACGAAGGCGAAGCAGTGCTTTTGGCTGGCTAAACAGGGAGTCAGCCAGTGCCAGCAGATATCATATTGGGGAAAGACATACCATCAACAATGGACTCGTTCTTGTGGAGAGAGACGTTCAGAACTTCACCAAACTGTTGGAAGATGGCCTTGAGATCGCCCTCAGTGATGTCGACAGGGAGATTGCCAACGAAGACTGAACGCTTGTCGACATCGTAGACGTCAAGATACGATCGTAGGGCAGGATCCGACAGCTCGCCACGGCCCCGAGATGAAGAGCCCATGTTGGCCATACATTGCATCTTGAACTCATTGTGGTTGCGGTAGGTCTTCCAGAAATTAGTATGCCGCTCCAAGAAGAGTATCCCAAGCGAAGGTTTGTTCTTCGGAAATCCCGACTGACCTGAAGAGCGGCTTGACCCTCGTCATACATCTCAAATTGAACCATGACACCCTCATTGAGGTTGTAGGTGGCACGCTCAGGTTCGCTGGCCGGTCTACAAAAGACGATTCTACCGAAACAACGAAGGAGCTTCTCGACTTCGGATGGGGTGACGACGGTACCATACTTGCGCTCGAAGAAGAACAGGCGATGAGCCTTTGCCTTCTCACAACGGCAAGGTCGGCCCTTGATCAAACGGCCACGACCATCCTTGATGGCACGCTCGGCATCATCATCGTTCTGTTTTTGGTCAGCGAACTAAAGTACCAGAAAGGGGGGGTGGGCGGAAGGAGCATTTTTAGGGTGAAGAGGTAAAAGATGTCACCACTCACTGTGTATTGGCAGAATGCGAATGGCATATGCTTAGCGTCACGACGGATCTTGACGTAGACAGTGCCATACTCACGGAAGACCTGGGTAACAGCTACCTCAAGAGCCTCATCACCCTCAGATTGAAGAAGGCTAAGAGATGTTAGCACACACAAAATACCAAACTCCGAGTGGGGGCTTACTTGGCGACGAAGACGCAGCTGGAAGGTGGAAAGATTGACTGAGCATCCTCGGACTTGATGACAACAGAGTCGGGGGTAACGAGCTCGAGATCATCTGGCATGTACTCTTGATCCAGAACAACGCGGCTGGTCTGAGCGCTAAGCAAGACGTACGTAGCAGACGGAGAGACTGTTCCAGTATCGGAGCTTGAGGATGAACCAGAGCGCCAGTTGTCACTCTTGGCAGAGCGACCCTTGGACTTTGGGCCGGTTGGAGTGCGCTGAGCGGAACGGTGTTGGGAGACAGGGGATATGGTGAATGGGTCATCGTCCTTGCTCTGGGTGCTCTTGCGAATGAATGGTGGGGAATATCCGTAAGATAATTAGCATTGGACCAGTATTGTGGAGGAAGTGCTTACCGCTCAACGCCATTGCCATCGTTGACAGCGAGCTTGGAAAGCTTCTTCAGAAGAACGCCTTCTGTTGTCAAGTTAGCGAACTGTTCCTCGAGTTTGGAGGTCCCAAGCAGAAGCAAGCTGGAAGTTATGCAAATAAAAGTGGAGACCGCCAGAAACACTAAGTGATGGAGGTGCAGTCAAGAGCCATTCACCCAGACATCAACTCCCGACAACCACGTACCCACAATCAGGCAGGCTTGCGATACAATATCACTGCTCAATAGATTGAACCGGATGAACCGGATGAACCAGCAAATGATGTGGTTGACGGTGTTGGAGAAGAGCAAAAGACGCGTTCAGACTTGAACATCGCGTGCAAGACGCGTGATATGCCATTCCCTCCAAGGAGACACGTAGCATACACGAAGTGGAGAGAAGAGTGGCCTGTGTCAGTGGTGCAGTAGAGACCGTGCTTGAAACTTGAAAGGTAGGGGAATTGGATGATGCGCGCACAACGTGCAGAAGTCTCGGTACCGAGCTCGCCAGGAGTGTAGTAGAATGTAAACGAGAAGGATACTCGTCATGGAGTAGAGCAATGATACGAAATGGAAAGTATGAAGATGGTTGTGAACGCGTCGCCTGTGACGACGCGCTCGCGGTAGGAAGGGAATCGAGCAGCAACGAAGGAGAACATGGAGAGCAGAAGCCAAGTCAGAGGAACGTACCATCGTCAGGGGTGCGAGCATCGTCACCAGCATTGCTCGGAGCACTGCCGCCGAAGGTGCTCGCAGGAGACGGCTCAACGGAGGAGTCACCACCAGCCTTGGAGGCGCCAGGAGTGTGCGTCGAGGACGACATGATGCTCGGGGTGAGGGAAGTGTGCAGGTAGGTGTGATGGTGTTGTGTGCAGAATGTGAGATTGAGTCTGGGGATTGGGATTTAAGTTTGAGAGAATGCAGTGCGCAGTGCAGAAGTAGAAGAAGGGAAAGAGCGTCTGAGATGCAGGAGTGCCGAGAAAGTGATGTGGGAGCGGGTATGTAGGAGAAAAAGTGTGTTAGGAGGGGGAGGGAAGGGGGAAATGGCCGTGGGGAGAATTCGTATATATAGGATTGCGAGAGCTCAGGAAGAACTTAGTGCCGGCCTCTCGTCTAATGGATGTTTGTTGCGTTTGCCCAAGTGCAGCTATAAGGGGGGAGGTGTGGCAAAAGTAGAAGGGGGGACTGTATCCGGAGTTGGCAAGAACTCTGGCCTCGTCAATGCCGATTGCCAACGTCGTTGGGCTACGACTACGAGGAGACGTGAGCCTCGAAGACCAAGTAAGAGCCAGCTCAAGCATACATATGCACATCGTTTCATGAAGACGGCATTCGATCACCTCGAAAGAGATCAGAAGGGCCCGCGGGTGTGGTCGAGTCGAGTACAGCGAGTACAGCGAGGCCGTATCCGCCTCCTCTCCGCCTCCTCTCCGCCTCCCATACAGCCAGACCCGGGGTGTGGGATTAACGATAACACTCAGGTCATCCATGAGAGGCTGCCATCTCAGTAGTCAGGCCCTGGTAGATGCAGATGCAGATAGATGCACGCGGGATGGATGAATGGATACACGACTACAGGAAGACGAAGGCAAGAATCAAAGATGAAGGATTGATTGAGATCCATATGAAGCAAGACAGAACAGTCACTGGTCACTTGTCTATTGCCCATTCCAGTATCGTACATGAAGAAAGTGTTCAAGCTGGTAGCCCTCGTACTTGATGCAAAGAAAGGATTTGTACTAGTCAATAATCCTGAACCAGTATGCTACACACCACAGACAACCTTCTCTGGAGAATGCCAAAAACTTTTTTGTGGGACACGTGCCAGCCAGCCCCAGATGTCTTCGAAAGATCCAGCATGCCTTCACACAATTATCTGTTCTTGAATGCAGCATCTTTGTTTACTTCCCCCCTATACTTAGTGGATAGGCTTTACCGAGCCATATAGCAATATAACCTTATTGTGCTTAGGCGTAAAGATATTGCGATCCGGCCGGCCTTAGCGAGTCTTAATCCTCACAACGTGGTTATGACGTCATTGACTTCCACAAGCGCGTCTACCCACGAGGTACCTCGCAAAAATCGGAGGACAGGCTTCTGCGCTACACTGTAACAAACTAATAGAATAACGAAAGCTTTGGCACTAGTAGCAATGCGAATTCTTCTCCAGCCAGGGACTTCCATGGTTGGCGACAAAGCTCAATCACGTTTGTTCCATGTGATTTAGTGCAGTCAAGGTTTGCAGCTGCAAATGGGCCTGGGAAGGCCAGGCAGCCAGGCAGCCAGTCACTCACTCGCTCACACCATTTCTTTGATACGCAATGACCAGTAGAGAATGTGTCGACGACATGTGCTTGCAAGAAATAGAGCAACAAAGGTAGAGAGACCTGTATCAGGCAGAACGCCAAAGAGAGAGTGCATCCAGAGCAACTTTGCCAGAGCTGTGCAGGTAGAGGGAGAAACAACAAACAAGACAAGATATTGAAGACTGCTGAGGACGGTCCGAAAGTTTTAGGTCAATTCTCTGAGGCCATTCAATGTGTAGAGGATCTTTAAAGACGCGACTGGATGAGATACATAGACGAAAGGAGCAGAAGTCGGACGGGAAGTTAGAGAAGATAGAGCAGAAACTCGTAAGCATGTACAGACTTTACTAGAAAATCACAAGTTATGAATGTTGTTACTGGAAATCGGTCTGGTCCTTGTCATGGTCGCTCCGATAATATGGTTTGTGGCTTGAAAGTACGCTAGCGAGGGACTCCCTGCAAGCTCAAGCTTGAGCCCCTCCGATGGGAACGCCAGTACACAAAGCACAGCTTGAATTGATACGCGTTGACAATGTCTCACTGAGATAGTTGCTGGACCGTCGTCTTTCTTCCCCACACCAAGCGGAGGGCGTTGCCGCCCATCTTGCAATGAGAGCTACTCGGAATCTTTTGGCCAAAGGCTTCTTTGGCAGGAGCCTAGATGAATTCAAACGGCTCTCCGGGATTGGTCAGTCCTCAGATTCTCTGTACACATAGGCCATGCTAATTGACCTGGCTCCAAAGCTCTAAGAGCAGAAGGCACCCGGCGCGCGTTGAAACCTTACATCCTCCACACATTCCACGACCCCTCCTCGCTCCAAGACTGCAAGTTGATCTGCGACAGCGATGTGGGAGGCTTCTCTCGCGCGCATCTAGACTGGATACCGCCTGTCAAATCCTCCTCCGAGTCCCTTCCTTCCACCGAGAATACAAATGGGCACGCGAAATTTCACGGCAAGATCTCTGTCGAACTGCCCGTAAATAGACCACAAATACAACGCTCGGGATATGCTGCATGGCGCACGAAAGACAGGCTTTTCACGATATTCGGCAAGTCGTTGTGGGATATTGACCCGTATGCGTATCTGGCGCTGCGGATCAAGAGCGATGGGAGGAAATACTTCGTCAACATACAGACAGAGAGCATCGTGCCTACGGACCTGCACCAGCATAGATTATACGCACGGAGACCGGGAGAGTGGGAGACGGTTCTCATCAAGTGGAACGAGTTTGTTCGAACGAACCATGGCATCGTGGTTGAACCACAGACGGAACTACTGAGGCAGAAGGTCAGGACCGTAGGCATAGGCCTGATCGATAGAATACCAGGACCATTTGAGCTGTGTGTAGAGAGAATCTGGGCTTCAAATGGACTGGGCAAGGAACTTTTGAAGGAGGATGACCGGATAGAGGAGGGACAGTTGAAGAGCAAGCATGGCGAGAAGATCAGATGGAATGAGGGCAGGGTCGCGAAAGAACCTTAGCCATTGTGAGATACTGTGCCGGCAAACGGCAAGTACTCGAGCGAGATTCCACGAGTAATTGAGTGGCTCTGGTTGGAAGCACCTGTAAGCTATATTCGAACTTTTTTTTTTTTTGATAAGATTCTGTGGTGCATGTGCATTCCTTGCGAGATTTTGAAGACCCAGGGCATCCCCAATTCAACGGCAGACGTTTGCGCTCGGAAACCAAGTTGGCTTATCGTCAAGCTGCTTTTGAGTGCGTTCGATATGCCGTGTGCAGGCTCTGGTAAGTCCCAGGTTGCAAACGCAACTGGAAAACGCGCAACAGCCGTTTGGCTACAAAGAACATGAAGTGGCTAGATGCGCGGCACTTGAATGATGGAATCAATAGAATGCTGGAGATTGGGGGAGGTAAGGCATTACAAACCTGCAGTGGATTTATATATGCAGGCACGTTAGGATGAATCAGAGCAAGCGTGTGAGCGCGGATATTCTCCAACGTCATTATCTCTAGAAGACGGTCGCACTCCGTAAGGGTATCCCCAAGTCTTGTGACGAACATCGAATCGTTACATGCCAGCCTTGTGAGGGTACAAACCCATTGTTCAGCCTTGCCCAGGAGGTAGTTGGTTACCTACTTTGCTAGTTCTGCCTGATGTAGCGGACTTCGGACCAACCACCAGCACCCAGCGAGTATCAAAATTGTTAACTTTCTCACTCGGGCCGTGAGCGGAATCTGAGACCTGCATGGTCAAGAGGAGGTACTCCCAAAGTACCTAACCAGCAGATACTTGGAAGATCTCGAGGCTTCTTGGGAATCGGGATAGTCACGTGCAGTCGAGGAAAGCGCGTCCAGTGACGCGTCGGATCGCCTGTACACGGAACACGCCCACAACTGGGCTTGAGATGTCGGTCGATTCTGGTGAGGTAGGATTCGAATGACCGCTTTTAAATAAGGAGACAGCCGCGATGACTCGCTTTCTCACACCGTCGAAAATCGGCCTTCTAGCCCTGATTGAACTCTATACCGATGCTGTTGTCCCCACCACTTCTACGATCCCGATACTCTCCTTCATACTGAACCAGCTTCTGCCTTCGTATCTCAAATCCCAGCCACGAGACCCGAGCAAGCCGCAGACTCTGCCCTTCATCCTCGACCTTGAATCCTTCGAAACGCTCCTAACAACCCACCCAGCCGCTTCTGGCCTTCCTGGCCGCTCATTATGGGATCACTTTCTGAAGAAGCTGTGGGAAATCGATAGCCTGGATGCCGTGCATGAGTTCTTCACGAAAAGAACCAATCTTCTGGCGAAGACCAGGGAAGAAATAAGAACGGATGGCGAAATCGGCATTCCACCTCCCTCCGAAGACATGATCCTTCTATCGAGGACGTCGCCATTCGGAAGCTTCATACGCAGGTCCAAAGTCGAGTACGAGCGTTTGGCGTTCAGCGACGCCTTGGCACTGTGGATGGCCTTCGTGACGTGGAGAGAGGGGTCGAGGAAGTACTGGACGAAGAAGAATGGTGGCTTGGGCAGATGGGCTGGAGATAGGGCATTAGAGGAAGGAGAGCAAGAATGGGGAGCAGACGCGACAGAAATGCTGGAGCTTGTGGCTTACGGCGGGCTGTCGATCGAGGATCAAGATGGAGCCACGAGCACGGATGATGTTGAGAAGCTGTTGGAATTCCAAGTTGAACAGATGCAGAGTGAGGAGTCCGGAGTCCCCTTCAGTACTGTCACTAATGCCACTAGAACTGGGAAATAGGATATCAGATGAGGTCAAGGAAAGATTCAAAACTGTGCTGAGCAAGAGCATTGTGGTACCCAGCCTGTCCCATTATCTCAAGTGCGTAACGTGTAATTCGTAACTCGGTGCTGTGCTGATTGTGGCCAGCTTCCTTGATGCGTGGAGAGCTGGAGACTACCCCACATCTTTCGACCACCTCCATCGATATTTTGACTATACCATGCAGAACAGAGATCGTCTCTTCTACCAGTACGCCCTGATGAACCTGGCTGTTCTCCAGGCCGACTTTGGGTGCTTCGACGAAGCCGTGGCTGCGATGCTGGAAACAGTCTCAACTGCTCGAGAGAACAAAGATATGGCCTGTCTGAACTTCGCGCTCAATTGGCTCTATCATTTCGGGAAAGCACACCCCAAAGTCATCAGGGGGACCGACTCTACCAACATCCTAGGAGTGGAGCGAGAGGGCCTTGCCTTTCTCAGGATCAAGGCGAAAGAGACGGGCATGTGGACGCTCTGGAGTTCGTCGTTACTCAGTGAAGCCAAATTAGGAATGTCGAACGGCGAAAGCGTTGCAACTGCCTTCGAGAACATCCTCAAAAGCTCCCAGCTCACCGTGGAGAAGAATATGAAGAGCATGATGGGGCCGCAAATAGCAATGCAGTCTTCTCTATGGGGACGATTAGGTATTGCTCATCTATCCAGACAGTACTGCGACATCTTCCTCAGCTGCCATTCTCGCTTCGCCCTCTTTGACGATACCCTGAGATTTACCTGCAAGGTGGCTCATCTCCTGGCAGAGAGGGGTAGATATGACGAGGCCATGGAGAAGCTGGAAAGCTTAGACGAGAATTCGCTTCGATCATGGAAGGCGAACCAGTACTGGCAGAAGTATCGAGCCATCCTCCGTCTCAAACGGGATCTGCATAAGAATAACTTGAATGGAGCGAACCATCTGCTGTCACAGCTCCTTCAGTGCAATGGCTCCGATACCGACACAGAACTTGCCTTTGAGACCAATACTCTACACATCGATTACTTGATACGGCGCACTGACTACGGCGGCGCTTTGGCAAAAATTGAGCACATGGCGTCAGAGATGAAGGAGGATGGGGATGACCTCAACCTGAGAGTCAAGCTCCTTACCATTAAGGCGATGCTTCAAGACAAATCCGGACGCCCCCAGAAGGGCTTTTCGGTGGCAGTCCGCGCAGCAAGTATTGCTTGGCGAGCGCGGTTGATTCCTGCTTTATGGGGAGCAATGGGAGCCATTGCTAACATCTTGACCTCTCTTTCGGAATTCCAAGCGTCGACCCAAATCTTGATTGCTATCATACCTCGGGCCTTGGAATACGAAAACTGCTCTCTCAGCGCGCAGCTCTACTCTTTCCTGGCTGATGCCTACATGGGACTTGCTGGGCAAGCAGGGCCGGGGAGTTTGAAGAGAAAGGAAAACTTGATGAGATGCCTGGAGTTCGTCGGCCGTTCTTTTGACGAGTATTCTGCCCTGGAAGATATCAATGGACAATGCGAGATGATGGCTAAGAAGGCAACCATCATGAAAGTTGTTGGAGAGAATGTGCTGGCCAACGACTATGCAGGTGCCTACCTGGATTTGAAGAGGGGCTCGTCGGCGTAAATGTTAGATATGATACCCATGGTTGATGCCAATATTAGTTACACTTTGCCAGCGTCAACCGTAGCTTTTGTTCTTACTGATGCTCTATCGTGCCTGCACATACGGCTGCAACTTCTTTTAGGTATTCGAACTATACAGTTTCATCTACTGTCTCGGGCTTAGTATCATTATTCCAACCTGTCTTCACTGGACCGCTTGGTAAATTCCGCCAGCAGGAAGAATAGTTCATGCCTCGTATGTGACCTCAGCGGCAGGATTGGCCCGGCGAAACTACAAGCCAGAGAGCTCTGTCACGAGGGCATTCGTCTCTACCGCCCAGATTCATCCTGCCCACCGCCTGTTCCTCGGCATCCGACACTCAATGGCGGCATAAGCTTCCTCTCTACTTCCCTTGAGCCCCGCCCCTTCACCGGAACTCCGTCGTCTTGGTACCTAGCACCTGCTAGCCTATGGAGAGTGGCCGGAGATTGCTGCGGCCCTCGTACGGTGTCGTATCCTCTTTGGCTTGGGATCGATTCCCAACGTTAAGCGGAGATGCTCTTTTCCAACCCTGCAAGACTACCTCCTCCGCAACGTCTAAGATTGTAAGTCTGCCGTCTGTGGAAAACTGTCTGGGTTCAAATAGGCTTCAGAACTGTGAAACACCGCGTGGCATGTAGTATTGCTGGGACTCAAGGAGAAATGTACAGTCTTGCGTGCCCTATCCCAGCCAGCACCACCCTTCTCAAGCTCTCCTCGATAACCGATTCCGCTCAACATTCCATGCCCTTACTCGCTCTTCTTGTGGTAGTTTACCTTGTCATTCCAGCTATATCCAGAGTCAGCATTTGCATGTATGGCCGTACATGCCGGTCTACTTCCTGGCTCGGGGCAGAACTTACAAAGCGGTCTGCGCAAGAGTTAGCTTAGAGAATTAGAAGAGAGAGGGACCCAGTGAACTCACCTTGTCTCCATCCCCCCAGAAGAAGTTCTTGGTTCGGATGTTCTGGTATGGGTATTCCACCCTCTCTTCTAGAGGCGGCATGTGCTCCCAGTGGTCCCAATGCTCGTTCCACAAGACCCAGGCGTTGGCACCAGAGATGATCAAGGCCGGGACAGCGACGCTGAGGAGTCAATCGGTCAGCTTCTTCCCTCTTCCCGTCTGCCGCTTCTTCCACCAAGAGGGCACCTCACTAGATCGACAGCTTGCGCCACAAATCTGCGCACTCGTCAGCGTCGTCTCCCACCCCTCGGCCCCAGCGATCACATACCACTCGTAGCAGCGGCGTGGTCCTTCACGGCCTTCCTCTCGCGGTTGAAAGCGTTATCCTCGGCACCGTGGAAGCCGGAGGTCTCGCTGCTCGCAAACCGCCGTTGGAGAGGCGTGCGGACAGCAGGCGTGCGCAGCTGGGGAGCGAAGCGCTGGGAGGCGCGTAGCATCGTGCGGTGAGGGAACATGTTGGCTTCTTGTCGGTTCAATGGCTCTTGGAATTCTGGGTTGCGCAATTCAGAGGAGTCGTCAGGTACGCTTCAGGATTCGAGGCGGCTGACTAAGCGCTTGCTTGTCATATGACGAGGCGATTCGGCGCGTCCCTCTTCGTACACGGAGATCATGAAGCCGGGGCTGTGAGCTTGGAGAATGGCTGACTTGGCTTGACAGGAGTTAGGAGCAGTGCCATGTCTCGAGGTCTGAACCAAGTTTGCAGGCATCAAACTCATGAATATGGAAGACAAAGCCAAGCGGGGTCTCCGGATCACGACCTGGAATGGTAAGTCCAAGATCTTTGGATTTGAAATTGATGCTGTCTTTACAAATCGATGTGAATGCTAATCAGAAACAGTAAACGGTATCAGGTCAGTTGTGCCAGAGGCCATCTGCACCTTGGCTGCTCTAGCCAGGATGCTGGATGCTGAGTACCGAACAGGAATCCCTTTGGATATCAGCCATGGCGTCAAGAAAGGACATTTTCCGTATGTGATATGCCTGGGAGCTGTAAGCGTGACGTCTCCTGACCCTTCTAGGCCATGTTCGAGATCCTCCAGGCAGATATTGTTATCATGCAGGAGACCAAGATCCAGAGGAAGGACCTCCGCGATGACATGGTTCTGGTCCCCGGCTGGGATGTGTTTTTCAGCCTCCCAAAGCATAAGAAGGGTACGGGGAGTTCATACACAAGCCCATGAGCTTGGCTGACAAGACCAGGGTACTCGGGAGTTGCTGTTTACACTCGCAATTCTGTCTGCGCCCCTATCCGAGCCGAAGAAGGCATCACGGGTGTTTTGACTCCACCAAATTCCCCCACGAGCTTCTCCGACCTCTCTGAAGACCAGCAGATTGGTGGATATCCCAGTCCTCGCCAGCTTTCCGAATGCTCTCTTGACGCTGCGACGTTGGACTCCGAAGGCCGCTGTGTCATCCTCGAGTTCCCTGCATTTGTGCTCATCGGTACTTACTGCCCTGCAAATCGAGATGAATCGAGAGACCATTTCCGTATCGGCTTCTTGAATGCCTTGGATGCTCGTGTACGTAATCTTGTAGCTGCTGGTAAGAGGGTCTTCTTGACTGGGGACTTGAACATCGTTCAAGGGCCAATTGACTCGGCGAATGCGGAGGAGCAACTGCGGAAGCAGGGAATCACGAGCGAGGAATACATCTCAACTCCGGCAAGGAGAATGCTGAACCAGCTTCTCGTAGGTGGGGAAGTCGTCGGGGATCGAGACGAAGGCAGAGAGGAACCAGTCATGTGGGATATCTGTCGGTCCTTCCATCCCACACGCAAAGGAATGTTCACGTGCTGGGAGCAGAAGATCAACGCTCGTCCAGGAAATTTCGGCTCTCGGATTGACTACGTTCTCTGCAGTCAGGACTGGAAGGACTGGTTCTGCGAGTCCGATATCCAGGAAGGTCTCATGGGGTCTGATCACTGCCCTGTATATGCCGTACTGATGGAGAAGGTCACGATCGATGGCAGAGAGGTGCACATCCGGGACATGATGAGCTCTGGGATCTTCGAGGATGGCATAAGACAACGGGAATGGTGTGCGAAGGATCTACTTCCAATGTCTGCCAGGCTTATACCAGAATTCGATCGTCGCCGCAGCATTCGGGACATGTTCAGCAAGAGACCTCCCCTCCCGGCAGCAGAAAGCCCTGCCCAGGGTATGGTTTTACGAGATGCCAGCCAAGGTGGAGGTTCACTGCCACCGAATGGAACAACTATGCCTGGAGAGGCTCTTGCCAAAGATTCTGCGAGTGCTGCACGCGTTTCTGCCGCAAATGATAAACCAAGAGAGCCAAAATATACAGACACCTCCATGGCGAAAGAGCCGAAGACGGCCTTGATGCCAGGTCCTGCGAAGCCCGTCAAACGACCAAGTGATTCCTCTTCATCCATACGGCCTCAGAAGCGTGGCAAGACTGGCACAAATTCGAAGACGGCAGGAGGCAAGGGACAGTCTGCAAAAGCACAGAGCAGTCTGATGGGATTCTTCAAGCCCAAAGCACAGCAACTAGACAGCCCGCCGGGGCTGGGGAGCCAGAAAAATTCAATTCATGATGCAGACTCGGACACAGCAAGCCTCGCAGACAATGATATCCCGTCTGGATCTCCGAGCCCAGATCACTCTGCCAAGCAAATGTCATCTTCTACGGATGACTTCAACACCTATCCCCCCCCGAAGACATCCGACCCTGCAGACCCGGTTGATGTGGTCGACCCAATTGTTGCCAAGGAAGGCTGGTCAAAGCTCTTGGGAGGCAAGCGGATTGTCCCTCGGTGCGAACACGACGAGCCCTGCATCAGTCATATCACGAGAAAGGCTGGTGAGAACTGCGGGAGATCATTCTTCATGTGCCCGAGGCCTCTGGGCCCCTCTGGGAAGAAGGAAAAGAACACCGAATGGCGCTGTGGCACTTTTATTTGGAGCAGCGACTGGTCTCTGAAGAATGCGCTTGATGCTCGCTAAAGTGCAGTTTCATGGTCAGGTCGATTCATTCAGATGAGGAGCTATGAGTTCTACGCAATATCGCAGTAGGCTAAGTCAGGGATGAGAGGCTCTACTTGATTTGTTTCTGGGTTATACTAATATACACTTGCAGGAACAAGCTGTGGTACGAGGGCACATATCCGACCATCTCGCTGTAACTATGGCATCTCCCTTGGTATTGACAGCTAGTATCGAGGCAGCTAACCAGCCGCGAGGTCGAAGAAGCGACTGGGTGTGCATAGGATCGGGCCTGGGATACCGAGGCATCTAGAAGCATCTCGCTGGGACACCAAGAATGCGCACACGGTACCAAGATGGCACTTGTAGGTCCCGGGATATGATATCAGGAGGGTACGGAGGGGGAAATGGCAGCTTCCAAACAACAACATCACCACGATCCTCTTCTTCAGATCTATCGGCTTCACGTGCCCACCTCTCTCTGACTTCCCTGCTCTAAGATTGACTGTGCCACCAACAACCCCACGGAAGAGCCCTGCAAAACACCGAATACCGAGCCGTAACCCGCAGATCGTGCCATCACCGATCACCTCCCCAAACCAAGCAGCGCACCCACCGCATTCGCAGGTCACGTTTCCCCCTTGGACCCCCTTCTCCATCCCCAAGCCAGCTCGGCCTCCGCCTCCCCGGCACCTGGACCTGAACCTGAACCTGAACCTCATCCTCGGAGCAGAGCCTCACCCGCTCGTCTGCACGCTCAACGCCCCGCCCCGCCATCTGGCTCCGTTCCCTGTTGGAAAAACACCCGCCTCCCCCGTTTCCAGAACACGCGAGACGACCAGCCCCCCGAGTTCGTGGGCCGCGCGAGGCCGCCAGCCTCCGGCATTCAGGGACGGCGCTAGACGACCAGCCCCCGAGATTCGCCAGTTTGCCAGTTCGCCAGCTCGGGAAAGGTGAGGGCGCGAGGGGCGAGGGGCGAGGGGCGAGGGGGTTTTGTGCCCGTCGCGCGTGGCGTTGCCGGGCCAGCCGCGGCCGGAACCTCGCGACGGGGGCTGGTAAACAAAGCACAGGGCTTGCATCTGCGCGCGCTGCCGCACAATCTCCAAACCGGCTACAGGGCAGGAGGGGGAAACGTTGGGCTCTCTGAACGCATTGTGTATTATTCTAGTCAGAGGTTGCTATGGTGCTTTGAATCTAGTTTACAGTTTTTCACCCATCCATCCATCCGTGATCGGTCCATGTCCATCCTAGGCTCCGGTGAACGAGACCCCAAAGGTCCCAGTGGCTGTGAGCGGCCGACAAATAGAATCAGGACGCCGCGGCAAAACAAACAACGGGCTGGGGTATCATGCGATGCAAGAGTAACGCTGGTCAGGAAAGGCTGTACAGGATATGTCTCCAGTCCCCTGAAAGCTGATGATCATGTGAGAAGGCTGGAACACCGGTATTCAGAACAGTGGTATTCAATGCCGGAAGTCTCGATGGAAGCGGTGACTGGTCAATTTTCGCGAGCACTGAGGCCCCGTCGGATGATCGCCGCTTTGCTGTCCCCGTTGGTGAAGACCAGAGACGTGGAAAGGGCGGCGGCAAGTTGATGTGGTTTTCCTTAGTCTTGGGAAAAGAAGAGGCTTGCGAGGTCCGTATCAAATTCTGACTCGATGAATTCGTAGCCGTAATTATCGTTGACGCCGAAGTTGAGTGGTCTATGAGCCATGGGGCCATTGATCTCATTGAAGCGAGCCCGATCTTCGTCTGTCTCGAAGTCGCTCATTAGTCTGGTGGCGTTATCGTAATCCAAGGAGAGCAAGGGATCATCTGGTTGGGTTGGGGCGGTGATCATAGCAGCAAAGTCCTCGCGATGGCCTTGATCCAGAGTCTGCAACTCGAAACCTTGTCCTTGTGGCTCCATGACCGGGATATCGATCAATCCGCCAATGTCAGATTGACCGGCAACAGTGGACCACTCATTAACTGGTAGCATGGCCGTTGGAAACGTTGGTCTCTCCATGTTTGGAAACTCGGGAATCTCGGGCATGGTAGGGAATGGGAGTTGCTCGGGAGCGTTGGCTGAAGCTCGGCCGATGCGGGCAATCTTCTTCTTGGTCATGCGACGCTTCTTCTCTGATGACTTTCTTGGTCTGAAGGCATAATCTGGGTAAAGTAGGGCATGCTCTTCCTTGGCCTTTTGAGCGAGACCTTTGTAATGTTGAACAAGAACGGCGGGGGCAGTCTTCCACATCTGGGAAATGATTTGAGCTGTGGTAAGTTAGTGTTTGTCGATGAGCTTGGCAGGATCAGAAGCTTACAGATATGAATGTTGCTAAGATGCGGATTATCGCGAGCAACAGACGCCTGTATTTGAGTGCGGAAGATGATAAAGCAGTTCATTGGGCGGGGAATCTCTGCTCGAGCAGGTCGGCGCACTGCTCCCGATGAAGAGGTAGTGGTAGCGATGATGCTGCTGGATGCAAGGGTGTTGTTGGGGGAGGTGTACAAGATTGGTGCGGTAGCAACACTGAGAGAAGAATCTGTAGCAGTGACCTGGTCGGTTTGATCAGACAGGTTTCCAGAATTAATTGCAAGTTCATCGGAAGTGATGACTCGGGCGCTGGCAGTGAGCTGTTGCTCGGTGTCACGATTGTTGACATCAGTTGCGGGGCCGTCAACAATGATGGGGATATCACCAGCGACGTCGACGTAGCGGCAAACCCTATCAAAGAAGGATTTGGGGCCCAGGAAGACACGGGGCAGTTTGTTGCAGCGCAACCACATGAGGTCTGGGTAGTTGTCGGTCCTGTGAAAAGTAAGGATGTGCGCGTAGTTCCGAGGTGTAACTTACAAGTATAGCTCCATCGTATGAACTCGCCAGTTAGCATCCCAGCCTGAGAGTCTCGACTCCATGATGGTAACCACACCATTCTCGTCGCGCTCTCCATTTTCAACTCTCATTCTGGTTTCCCAATGGTGGGTGAACTCGCCCGCCGAGGCTGGTGCGGTTATTTGGGACGACATCACGAGGTCGGATGCGATTAGTTTTTGGGCGAAGATCTGTATTTGAAACGATCGGTGATGTGCAGAAGCAATCAAGAAATGGAATTATGCTTGTAGTTGGACTTGGGCGATGTTGTATGGTTGAGGTTTAGGTGATTTGGTTTTGAGCGTGGTGAGAGATTTATAGATTTAAAATTGTGCGGGAAGACGCTAAGTTGGAAGCGAGCATCAAAGGTGAATGCGAACTCCAGCCACGATTATTCTCTGTCCCCTTAGAAGTCACTTCAAAAGCGAGCTTGATAATTTGCACGGGCTCGCTCAGCAAGGCAGAGCGAACCTGCTAACGCACAGTGCTTGTACGTAACCTATACACGGGTCACAATATTTCTGAACAACTATCTCGATCAGCAAGTCAGCAAGTGTAAACATCGCGGATTCAAGATGCAGGATGGAAACAACTTCGAGCCCTCCCAGAAAAAAAAGAAAGGCATCTTGGTCGAGCCACCCAAGGAGGAATCATGGCTGCAAGAAGTAAAATCTTTCGCCGAAGACTTCACAAACTTTCAGGGGGAGGAGCTGCCATCAACACCAAAGGCGGATCTGGGTATAGGGCCTGTTAAGTACGCAATGAAGCTAATCGCCAAGGACGGACTTGCAGAGAAGCGCTTTCAACTTCTTGATCGCACCGTCAACCTCGAAAAGATG
The DNA here is from genome assembly GCA_024741835.1 of Diplocarpon mali. Lineage (NCBI taxonomy): Eukaryota > Fungi > Ascomycota > Leotiomycetes > Helotiales > Drepanopezizaceae > Diplocarpon > Diplocarpon mali. The sequence goes on from JAENRP010000209.1 coordinate 25,408, forward strand.
CTTGGAGATTATTGGATCAAGGTTGAAGCTACCCTGATGTTCGCAGCATTTGGCGTTGAAGATCCTTTGCCTTGGTTGCCAGCTATGCAGCACTACGCCATCCGGATGGATCTACGAGAGTGAGTCTTCATACTTTGGACCATGGCGGCTTGACTTACGCTATATTAGGATGACCACAAGATTTGTGAATAGACACGGCCTCGTACGCAATGCACGAGTAGACCATGATGGTCTCTCGCATATGGTACAGGATTTCAACCAGATCGAGGGTAGTATGAACAGGGCAGAAGTACTTCTGATGGCCCAATTTGTTCCCAAGAGAGTTCAAGCAACGTCTCGTTCCAGTCCAAATCCCATTCCAACGATCGACTTGACGAAATTTGCAGATATCTGTGAGTTTTCCGGGAGAGACTCGAACATACACGAGCTGAAATTTTCCAGTCGATAGGCATCAGATGGAGAGAGGCCGTGTCGAAGCTTCCCATAATCTTGTTTGTAGACTTGTCCTTGGAGCAGTAGCCGAGGAGGAGAGCATGCCTGACACGAATTACGCAGCCATTGATCCACAACTCGAGACAGACCCAGATATACTCAAACAGAGCTTGGTGGACCGTGGACACGTAATGGATTGAAAAAAGCGGAGGGTACTCACGGGATAATATAAAGTTTCTGTGTTCCATCGGCAGGAGTAAGAATGTTATCTGTTAACCAGACCGTGCGATCAAAGAAGTTGACTTATCATATGGCTAACAAAGAAACAGTTGGAAAGGAAAGCCAAGCCCCCAAAACGCTGTACGATTGGCCGAGTTTCATGGAGGAATGCGATGTATTAAAATAGAAAGTCTCAAGCCACGAGCACCTCTCGACAAATACATGAGCGTTGTCTGCCCCCAGATGGGCATCATCGCTGTGCCGGCATACCTCGGCATGCTCCACTGGACCTACGAGCGCCCGGCGGACGGGGCTCCCACCTTGACTCAGAGCGCGGCGCCGGATCTGCAAGCGCTCGACCAGCACATCCTCCGCTCCAACATGACGGCGCAGGACCTGATCAGCTTCTGCGGGAGGGTCGGATACATCCCGCGGTCGATCGCCCGGCGCCTCGGCGGCCAACAGTCCTCGGGCTCGCCGCAGCACGGGCTGCTCGCGTCGACCCCCGATCTCGGCTTGGTGCCGGTCGGTGGCCGGGAGGAGAGACGGGAGCCGGCGGTCGCGTCGCGGCCGGCCGACCTCCCGCTGGCGCCGAGCGACGGCTGGACGGGGAGCATGTCGGATCTCTACCACCCCTCGGAGGGCAGCGTGGACTTTGAGCGGCTGCTGAGCGAGCCTCACGCCAGCGCGTGGGACACGGTCAGCATCTACGAGCCCGCGTCGCTGGACCGGCTGCTGGAGAGCGGCGGGGTGGCCGACGGGTTCCTCGCGCCTTGTGGTAAGCCGCGCGCCTCCCGAGTCCCTGCACCCGCACAAGGAAGCGATGCTGACAGCCACAGTTCCACAGATGGGCCGCGGGGCCTCCTGGGGTTAGCGTGCCCGGCGGCTTCATTCCTCTCACGGGGGGGGAGGGAGTCGGGGGCGGGAGTCGAGAGTCGGCCCGGAGGTCGACATGGCTGTTGTGAGCAGCTCACGCCCGCGCCAGGCCGAGGGGGTTGGTGGATTCGGAGCGGCGGAGGAGGGAGCGCGACCCGAGGATCGAGGACATGTTTGCTTCTCGCCGGGCCGCAGGTCGTGGAAATAAAGCTGAGGGGCTCATGCAGGGCGATGCAGGGTGATGCTCGGCGACCGGGGATTTGGGTGGTGGCAGCGGGCCCCGCCGGCCACACGTGCATCGCGCGCACATCGTCTGGCATCCGGCGCCTGACATGTGACGTGCGGCATGTGACGTGCCGCCCCAGCGTGCCGATGTGGCCGCGCCCGTCGAGTCGCCCGCGGTCCGACCCGCACCGGCCCGCCCGGAGCTAGCACGCGTCGCGCCGAATCAGCAGCGCAGGACGAACATGACGATCCACATCACCGACACAGTCTCAGTCTCAGTTTCAGTCTTGGTCTCGGTCTCAGTCTCAGTCTCAGTCGCCGTCGCCGTCGCCGTCGCCGTCTCACTCGCCGTCCCCATCCTGCTTGCGGCCTCCCGCCTCGCTCTGTCGCTGCTTGCCGACGAGGGAAACGGCCTGCACCGCTCGTCCCGTGCCGCCGACGCCAGGGAGCCGGGATGCATTTCGGATCCGGCCGAGCGGGCCGGTCCCTGCACGATCCTTCGGGGCGACAATGGCATGTTTGAACAAATCCGTATTCCTATCTGTATTATTCCTGTGTATATAGACATCTCTCCCTCTCCCTCCCTCTCTCCCTCCCTCCCTCTCCCAGGACACCTGCCCGGCCGCTATTGCTCCTGCGTGCACAGGACGAGCCACAGACACTGCGTGTTCAGATCCTTCCCATCACAGGATACCTCGTTCGCCGCATTCGACATGCTGTCCTGGCTCGCGGTGAAGCCAGTCGTGCAGACCTCGTCCGTCGTCGCGCAGTAGTTCACGTCGCCCTTGGCGCAGAAGCCGGCAAAGGTCGCGCCGTACAGCATCTCCGGCGTCTCACTCCCCGACGCCATGACGAGGACGCCGGCCGAGACGAGGAGGGCGAAGAGGTTCATCGGGGCTGCTCCGGGGGGTAGATGTGGATATAGGTGGCGAGGTCGATATCTCCCGCAGCCGGGGGGAGAAGCGGTAGGGACACGTCGCGCACCGCGACTGCTGGAGGTGGTCGTCACAGACGAGCAAGAGGCTCAGAATCGTCACTGACGAGCAAGCAGACGAGCAAGAAGCAGACGAGCAAGAATCAGACGAGCAAGCAGCCCAGAGCAGCAGAGATGCGTAATTGGGACCGCCCGTCTACGCACGCTCGCGCGTATATATACGTGTCTCTCACACATAGATCCAAAACCTGCTTCGTTTCACTTGTTGTGTATTTGATTACTTGCTCTCTACGCTTTACACTCTCCCCTCTACTTTAAACTCACTCTCCTCGTACTCTCCCCTCTCTACTCCTCTTAAAACTCACTCTCCTCTTACTCTCCGCTCTCTACTCCTCTTAAAACTCACTCTCCTCGTACTCTCCGCTCTCCACTCTCCACTCTACTTTAAACTCACTCTCCTCTTACTCTCCGCTCTCCACTCTCCCCACTCCCCACTCCCCACTCCCCACTCTCACTCACCCCCCTCCCCTCCCCTCACTCTTCACCCCCCCCCCTCGAACAAAACAAACGCCAGCCCCCCGCCAACATCTCGCTGCCGCATCGACGTGCCCGCACCGCGGTCGCCGGGCGTGCGCGAGGTCCGGGGCCTTGGCGGCTGCGAAGATGAGAGGGAGAGAGAGAGAGAGAGCCGGCAGAGATCGCAGGGCCCCAGGGGACGGCGTCGGGCCGGAGCGCATGTGACGTGTTCCCGAGAGGCGATGCGTCGCCGGGGGAAGGGGGGGAGGGAGAACGCGCGACGCGACGCCGCGGAGAGATGCCTTGCTGGCAATGCGGTACAGTCCTGCGCAGGGCAGGGCTTCGAGGCCGTGGAGGCGACCCGAGGGCAGAACGGAATACGAAGCTGGCGTGTGCACTCGCTGCTCTCGGATGGAGGAGCCCCAAGCAGCTGTGCAGACAGGCACCGGGGAGGCCCCGTCCGGGCCATCTATCCCCGGAGCCTCAGCATGCGCAGCACACACTTCACCAGGGGAGGCGTGGGAAGAGCCTCCAGAGTGTCGCTGCAGTTGGCAATCCACAAGCTACGCGGCGAATATACACAAAGCTCTCCTCCACCCCCCACCCCCCCCCATCTGCCCCTACTCCTCCTGGTACGAGACCTTCCGCATCTCGCCCAGTCTCTGCCTCGCCGCCGCCAGGTTGTTCTCCAGCTGTAGTATCTCCACCTGGCATCCTGGTTAGAAGAGTGCGGGCGCCCGAGGAGGAGACTCGACCTACCTGCTGCTCCATCTCCTGAACCTTGAACTCGTGCGCGCCGAGCTTGCCGTAGTCGACCTTGTCCTCCTCCTGGTCGCGGTCCTGGATCATGCTCTGCACCTGTCTGACGAGCGCTCTGCACGCCGCCCCGACGGCCTTGCTGGCCTGCTCCAGGGATTCCTGACTCTTGCTCATGAAGCCGGCCTTGACGCGGCTGGCGGCCACGAGTTGGGCGGTCGACGCCGCCACGTTGTTGGAAGCGACAATCAGCTGCTCGGGGCTGTTGCGGCCAGACAGGACGCCATCGGCCGTCTCGATCAGCGTGTTGGTCGACGAGGCAACGGCCTTGGCGGCGGAGATCAGCCCCTCCGTCCAGCGGTTGTTCTTCTTGTAAAAGTTGCTCTTCGAGGATGTCCCCCGCCCAGCCTGCACGATCTCCTGCTGCGTCACCGTCGCCGCCTGGATCAGTTTCCCGATCGCGTTGGTCACGGACATGGCGGCGTCGAGGATCGAATCGTGGATCCGCAGCTCGTAGGTCGAGTAGCCGTCCTTGGGCTTGGACTTGAGCCTCGCGAGGCGCTCCGCAGCAGCATTGATAGCGTTTGCCGCCTTGTTCAGCTCGTCATCCACGAGCTCGCCCAGGTCGCCGCCCTTCGCACTCAGCTTTCCGCTGCTGGGCGCAAAGGAGTCGGCAAGCTTGCTGAGCTTCTGCAGGTTCATCAACACCTCGTTGTTGCTGTTGATGACCACGTCGGTCTTCTGCATCGGGTCCATCCCGTCGAGGCGGAAGCTCTGGAGACCGCGGAAGAACTTGACCGTGGACAGGGCGGATTGGCGCGCACCGCTGGTGAGCTGATCGGCCTTCTTATCGTCCGTCGCAAGCCGAGTCAGCCCTTTGGTATTGCTCAGCACATCTGCGATGGAACTCGAGAAGATGTTGATGGTTCGGATGATCTCGGCGTGGCTGCTGTTGGGTCCGTCGGCAATGAAGTTGTTGAAGGATGTCGCGAACTCCATAGCACTCGAAGAAGCCTTCTCGATCTGCGAGAGGACGTACGAGGGGGTGGCGTTCTGGTTCCCGGCCTGCATCGAGGAGTCGAGCTCGTACAGGGCATCGTCGACTCGCTGAACACCGCTCTGCAATACCGAGTCGATAATGTCGTTGATCCTGTCGATGTTCGAGAGGAGCATAGCGTCGATCTCCCCGTCGAGGGCCTTGTCCGTGTCGCCCCGGGACATCTCCAGCTCATTCAGCTTGATGAGAGTGTCGTCCAGGCTTTGCTTGTAGACCTCCAGCTCATCCTCTTTCTCGCGCAGCAATCGCTCGGCGTCTGATCCGCCCTCGCTGTACTTGGCATGCACATCCTCGAGCGCACGAGATTTCTTGCGCAGGGCCTCCTCGAGATCCGCCATCTCCCGGTTGTACTTGGAGAGCATCGAGGAGAGCTCATTGCCCTTGCTGCGCTCCAGGTTGTCCGCCCGGTCGAGGGCCATCCTCAGCTCTCTCTTGAGTTTCTCGAGCTCCTCGCGATTCCCACCCGCAAGGCGATCCTTGTCGTGCAGAGCTCTGTCTCTTTCCCGGATCATGTCAGCCAGTTCCAGGTTCTTGGTCTTGATTTCCCGCTCGAGCTTCTCGCGCTTGTCAATCGCCTCCTGAGCGGATGCCGCCTTCAGCTGTACACCCTTGAATTTCTGTAGCAAGTCCAGATGCTCGTGGCGTAGCTGGGAATAGAGCTTTGCGAGCGCTTCGTACTTTGTCCGCCAGGTATTGACTTGTTCTTGCAGGGCACGGATTTGGTCGTCCTTGCTCCCAATCTGCTGACCATAACTGTTCTGCAGTTGCGCGAGTTCGCTCTCCAAAGCCCTAATCTTCTGGTCATATTGCTGGAGCATCAGCTGATCCCGGGCATATTGTGCTCTGGCATCAAAATTCTCCTGCTCCAGCTGTGCCATACGACCCTGAGTCTGCTGCTGGAATTGCTGGGCCAGAAGAGCCTCTTGGTCCCGCCTCTGCTGCTCTGCAAGTTGCCGCTGCTGCTCCTCGAAATCGCGCTGGGCCTGCAGTGCCGCTTGTTGCTGTGCGTAAAGCTGCTGAGCTTGCCGCTCTTCAAAGACTCTCTGCTGATCCTCGTATTCCTTGTTCTGCCGAGCCTGCTCATTCTTCCAGAACTCGCCAATGTCATCTGGCTCCTCTTGCTTCGGCGCTCGCGGAGGGGTTATCTGTCTCTCGATCTCCTGCTTCGGCCGTTGAGGTAGCCTGGGGGCGGTGTCGTCTTCGGAGAGCAGGTTCGGAGGTTCTTGAGGCAATTTGGGCACAGTGATCAGGCTTGTGAGGTATCTGAGGTTCGAGCATTCGTAATAGAACTTGACGAGGCGGTAATGCTGCGCATCATAACGGCCTCTGAGAGGTTCCAGCGCATCGTCATCTCCAGTTGCTACAGGCCATCAGGTTCAAGTTTCAGCCGAGACCAGCACATTGCTTACTTGTATGCATGGCACGCAGCATGCTCGTGATGAATTTGTAGATGCCATAGCTCTCCTGCACCAGAGGAACTAGGGCGGATATTCTGCACTCATTGTGTCCACCGCTCCGGAAATGCGCGAAGATTAATTTCTGGAACAGCTCGATTCTATCTTGAAGCGCCATGAGGTCGGAGATCGTCTCGTAGCCTTCGTTTGGATCATTTATCCCCTTCAAGCTGATGTACTCCTCGTATTCGAACGTGCCATTGAAATCTGGATGCTGCGCATGAAAGGCCAGTTTGGCAAGCAGAAAGTTGACGTATTCTTTGATCAGGGGGCCGTAGCCCCGAAGACCTTCTCCGGGAAATCCTCTGTTCAGGCTGTCGATCCAGCTCCGGTTTGCCATGGCTTCCCGTAATGTTGACGGATGGCCCTCCTGCAGAACCTTGTGCACCGTGATCAACGCCTTGAACGTCTGTACCTCATCTGCCAGGATCGGCTGCCTGTGAAGCGGTTCTCGTATCAGCATCGTCTGCCCGGGAGGTGTGTGAACTTGCAGCCTTGGTCGAGGGATGGTCGAGAAAGGCCAGCCGCCGAGCAGTCCGGCAGCAAGTCCCCGGCCTCCGCCAGAGAGGTGTGGACTAACACTTTCATGCCCGCCCAGAAGGCCCCAGAGGACTTGTGGTCCCATGTGTACACGATGCAGCTGCGCACATGCTTGCGTTTCGGTGCCGTCTCCTCGATGCTCGTCGCCTTCCTGATGTTGATCGCAAGCTCGCCCTCAGACCTGCATCATCGTCGCGTTAGCGAAGTGGACAAAGGTAGAGACGGACGCCGCAGATCCAGAGTGACGGGAGGCTCTGGGGCAACGGACTTGGTGTGGTCGAGGTTTCGTGTAGACGGAGCGTAGCTTTGCATCTTGAGGGGCGCTCAGCGCGAACGCGGATACCGGAAAAGATTAAAAAGAAGGGCGAGAAGCAGCGTCCGAGAGAGATATGCAGAGATCTCGAGACTCCGCGGATGGGAGAATTTATCGTAGTGGTTCTAATAAGCTGTCGCCTGGGCGGATAGCGTGGCGCGGGTGTTGCTGCGTAATGTGGCGTAGGCTGCCGGCGAAGGCGGTGACTGGCACTCTGAATAACGACTGCGATTCACCTGGGGGGAATAGATACCACTCACAAAACATTCGTGGGCAAGTCACAAAGTGAAGATGTGATTTCCTCTCAATTACTTCCGACTCGATCTGCATGGGACGCATGGGATCCTAGCGGCAAGTTTCAAATGGGTAGTAAATGTTTTGAGACTTTTCCAAACGTAGGTACTTGGTCTCAGTATACTCCGGTGATCCTAAGCTACATTACATGCATTCAAGCATCATGATGAGGGCCAGTGCACCTGGACGTGACCTGCAGGGCATATAGAAGGCAGATATCGCTGCCGCTCTGATTCTTCTCCAGGAAGATGGATACACTGGCTCACCGTGCCTCCTGGCCCGAGCCGACTTCCCAATTCCTCAGGGATGCTTTCCTGTAGCCACCACTCCATCATCCGGTTTCCAGAAACTCCTCACCACAACGCCGGCATTCCCATATGTACGTTCCCACGTGATCCTTCCTGAGCCACCCATCTCGGTCCCGATGTCCACCACACGTCAGAGGCCAGCGTCTTCATGCACAAACGTGCTCCTTGCCCTGGCCTCTTCCTCTTGCGCTGCCATCCAAGACGGTAGCTTGTGACCGTCCTCCTCGAGGCTGGACGACAATACGCGATGCGGAGGTCTTCTTCTGGGTAGCCGGGGCGGCGTACGATTGTGGACTGTTTCAGCCGTTGGTTTTGGAAGCTCTCTTTGAGTCGCCTCCTCTTCGTCGTCGACCCATGGCTGCATGTAAGCGGGTTCATTCTCCGTCAGAGGAGTTGTGGGCTGTGAAGTAACTCAGAGTCAGCATTACTTCGCTGGGTGCGGGTTCACGGCGATAGGGCTGCTTGAGGCGGCGGGAAGCACATTTGGGGCGGGTAGTGGGTCCCCCGACAATCTGCAGGAGAGATGGTACGAGCGAGAACACGGAAACTCACCTCCGAGTCCCCCGCTGGTGCTGCAACGACAAGCAGCTCATCGTCCGGGACGTCTCTTCTAGAGCTCGCAAAGTCGGGACTTCTACGTCTCGGAAGAAGAGGTGGCGGCACTGCATGCTGCTGACCAGGGAGGGAATGCAGGTCAGACGACGAGGGAGTTGGATTTGGTGGCAGATATGGAGGCGGCACGGGTCTGCGTTTAGGAACAGGGATCGGGGCAGTCTTCGTCTTCTTGTCGGGGCGCGGGAGAGGCATCCCTGGAGGTGGGAGAGGCTGCCCGCGCCCCATCACCAGAGGCCGCGAAGGCGTTTCTTCAGAGGCGCCGTCAGTCCTGTTCTTTCCGTTTCTCTGCAAGGCATTCCACCCCCATTTCTTTGCTGTGGCGGCAACATTGGACACGGCAGCTAAAGACAGCCCTTTGATCTCCGTGGACGACGAAGACTGGCCCGACGAGGAAGTTGAGTTTTCACGTCTGGGATCGGGCCCGAAGGGACCTACGGATCTTGCGGAGGGCGCTTCCGGTTTAAAAGAGGCACTGCTCTTGCTTGCTGGGCTTGGGTGGAAGCTCGAATCGGCATGATCGGGGATTTCGGAGACGTTCGTTAAAGGCTGGGGGGTCAGATCACTCAAATGATCCTTCTCCGAGTCGTTGGGGATCGAGTTTTTCGATGACACGGATGAATGGCTGCCGGGTTTCTCTGTGCCTGACGGCAGCGAAGGAGACCCAACGGGCGTCGGAGTCGGGGACGTTGTCTGAGACAGGGCTGCAATCGCCGCCATGGCGTGACTGTGCTCTGGCGGTGTCGAAGACTTGATAGCATCAGCATGGGTGGCACTGGTGCTGACGACCGGGCTAGCGGCGCTGACGACGAACGAGTCTGATCGGAACGCTCTCGGCTTCTCAGCGCCTGAAGCGCGGGTGTCAATACTGCTGGATGAAGAGTTGACTTTTAAACTGGGGAGATTTAACGCCGACTTGGCGTTCTTGCGCGCATAGACCGGACTTGGAGAGGAGGAGGGGTCGAGTGGTGGAGAGCTGATGCTCTTTTCCACCGGCGGTAGGGCCATTATGCATTCGGGGTGGTCGGCCTCTACAGGTTGCACCTCATCCACGTCGCCTTCCAGAGCTGCGGACGTTGGGCGGTCGACCGGGTGCTCTGTTACCTGCTCGTCAGCCCAGATGCCACCCCTCCAAGGTTTGCCCTCGCTATTGCTAAACGGAGAATCATCCCAGTTGGGGAAGACCAGACTCTCTGCCACCACCTCCTTGATGCGATTCTCAATCTGCCGTAGAATTATGGTATACGTGATCTGCCTGGAACTGACGATAGGCTCTATGGTCATATCGATCTTTGGCATCGTCTGGAAGGTCATCCAGAGACGGTTCGACGGAGGCGGTTTGATACGTGCCAGTGCGTGGCCTTCGATCCTCTTCAGAACCACGGCGAGGAGAAGGTTTACTTCTCTCGCCTTGAACCGGGATCCGAGATCGATGCGGGCGGTAGCAGCAACCTCGATACGGAAGTTGCCCGCATACTTCACGTCGGCCTCGACGACCAGCTCTCCGTCGACGGTCAAGTCCTTGAGTCGAGGGTTTGTAATCACGGGAGCCGCTTCGCCCATGTCAATGTTCCGCAGCGAGATCTTGGAGAGGAATGCCGGGGTCTTCACCCTCGAGATCTTCTTGGTGATCCTGGCTCGGACCAAATTCTCCATCTCTGGCGTCTTGTACAGAGCCAGAAATATCCTTCCCATGACAGCGTTGACCCATCTCGTTTGGAGATGCTCTTCTGAAGAATGCAGTCTCTGCACGAGCGTTATGACATCCTTCACATCGTACTGCAGGGGTACGGGGGGGTTGTACATGGCATCCGGTCTCCTTTCCTGGTTCCGTAGGAGAGCAAAGTAGAAGTCTTCCTTCTCGGAACAGTTCTCCGAAAACAGGAAAAAGGGCTTTGAGGCCTTGCCGTCGGGCGTGGCCTCTCCGACATCTGTCCTCCTCGAGAGACAGAGCGCATTCCTCTTGATGAAGAGCTCCCCTTCTGGCGTCTCATCGCCTCCCGAATATATGCTGACTTCGTGGTGGGCTAACGCGACGACGTGTCTGACTTCGAGCTGCTCGTCATCGTCGAATAGCATCAGGTGGCCATGCCTACGCCGGCGATTAGATATTGCCATCAAGCCCGCGGCGTCGGGGGGGGGAAGTACCTCAAGACTACGTAGAACACGTTGGTCCCTCTCTTCTGCGGCTTGCCAACACCCTTGTTGTCGATGGGGCTGCTGACTGGTCTCCGGTCGAATATGCTCCGGTACATGGTCTGGTAGACACTGGGACTCGGGACCGACACGGTGGTCGAGCCGGTGGGCGTGGATCTCTCCGGCGGAAGGGCTCCCACGCCGCCGGGGACATATGTCCGCGACACGGCAAAGTAGCCGGCCGCCACCTCGGCCCCGTGGCTCTCTCGGGGCTGGAACTTGGGACCCAGCGTCTTCTGAGCCCGCTTGATGGCATCGACATCGTCGCCGGCCTGTACCGTGGCGTTGGCTTCGTGTGCTTGGTCTGCCGCGTCTCGGACGATGGGGGATGTGAAGTAGGCATGGGAGATCAGCGCGAGGAGGGCCAGCGGGATGAAGGTCAGACCACCGAGTACGTAAACGACGAGGAAGCTCAGCAGGCCCATGCTGGCCTCAGCAGTGGATCAGGGAATGCGACGGCCACGGGACGCAGCCGTTGGACACATGAATGGGTGAGGCGCGCGACGGAGAAGAGCTGGAGAAGAGCGAGAGAGCGCAGGGCCCGAGACGAAGGGAGGCAGGGAGAGAAGGGGACAGCCAGGAGGCATGAGTGGGGAGGTGAGGGGAGGTCGATACCGAATTTCGAGAGATCAGCTTTGAGGTCGGAGGAGTTGAGTTCGGATTGCGATTCTCCAGAGCGCCGCTTCAACTGCCAGGATCGCGGGCCGGGGCATCTGGCGTGGGGCGTGGGGCGTGGGGAGTGGCACTCGACAATCTATATTGCAAGTAGCACTTGATATTCTATATCGCGAGCGGCATTTAATATTTTATATTATAAGTAGCACTTGACATTTAACATCGCAAGTAGCATATGATATTCTAGATCGCAAGCGGCACTTGACATTTAATATCGCAAGCGGTATTTAATATTATATATTGCGATATTCTATATTGCAAGTAGCATTTGATATTCTTTACTATAAATAACATTTGATATTCAATATCGCTAGTATTTAATATTCTATATCGCAAGCGGTATTTAATATTTAATATTTTATTACAATATTCTATTTTATAAGTAGCGTTTTATATTTTATACTATGAGTAGCATTTAATATTTAATATCGCAAGTAGCATTTGATATTCTTCATTATAAATAACACTTAGTATTCAATATCGCTAGTATCTAATATTCTATATCGCAAGCGGTATTTAATATTTTATATTACAATATTTGTTGCAGGAACGCATGTCACAGTGTGTCATATGATATATCACATGACTTAGTTGCCATGCCAAGAAGGCACTTACCTTAAATAGCCCTTAGTTAGAGAGCTCTCTCTTAGACCTTAAGACAACCAATATCGTCGTTTGCACTTCATACTTTCTCGTGCCCTCTTCTAGTTTACTATTACGTTTACTATCAGAGAACCTCCTCACAACAATATTCTATATTATAAGTAGGATTTTATATTTTATATTATAAGTAGCATTTGATATTCTATATCACCAGCGGCACTTGGTATTTTACATTGCTATATTCTATATTCTATATTGCAAGTAGCATTTAATATTTAATATTGCAAGCAGCACTTAATATTATATATCGCAAGCGGTACTTAATGTATAATATCGCAAGTGGCATTTACCATTTTATATTACAATATTCGGTATTATAAGTAGTACTCGATATTCTATATCACAAGTAGCACTTGATATCCCATATCGCGAGCGGCACTCGACATTCAACCCTCTCTCGGCCGGGAGGAAATGTCAGCTACGTGTGCGTTTGTATACACGGCCCTCGTCGGCGCTGGAGATGACCTTCATCCGGAGCTCCACGACATCTGCCGGGGGCGATCGTGCGCCGTTCTCCAGCATCAATTACTCCGGGTGAAAGTCCCCCCCGCCCCCCCGACGCATGTTTTCCTCCACGTCCAACCCGACAAGCGCTATTCGTGCAAGTCCACGAGTTCCCCAGTCCACCAGCGCCTCGTTTCCAAGACGTCGTCTCGTCCCTCGCGCAATCAATGCCATGCCATTCCATCGCCCAATCCATGGGCGCGAGAACCCAGCCCGTCCTCCCACGCTGATCCTCAGGGAAAGCCATCGCTCTCGCAGCATCTGCATCTTACCAGTCCAGGTCCGCCATATCTATCATCGACCCGGCCAGTGTCCGCATCACGGGCTCCACGACAGACCGTTCGGTCTTCAGCCTCGCGGTGTGCTTGGTCCTCGTGTAGAAGACGGGGCAGTCTTTGCTCTCGCATCGAACCTCGTCCAGCGGAGATATGCCTGAGCAGCCTTGGCATATCCGGTGAAGATCCGCCAATGTCCTCTCTACACGGCTGAGTCGGTTTCGGAGAGCCAGCAGAGATGTCGGCTTCTCTGATAGACACCTCGGACAGATCGAGTCTGCCGACTCGAGCTTCTCCCTGCAAACAAGGCACGCGGACGACTTCATGTAAGACTCGAGGGTCTTCTTGTTGATCGCCAGCTCTTTCGACAGGCCTTGAAGCTGTAGGGTGGCATCGACTCGACGGATTCGCTGGACTTTGGGCATCTCGTCGTACCACTGCCGGACGTTGGCGCCGACCAGGTTGAAAATTCGCTCCAGCGGAGGTATGAGGTTCTTCGAGATGTAATACTCTGCGTCAAGCTCGCGGTGTTCGTTCTCGAGCAATTCCTCTGGTGCGACGCATCGATCAGTGAGTCGAGCTCCTGGCGCTCCGGTGACGACAACGTAAGGTACCCGCTCGCCATACTGAGGCTCGGCTCGAGCATCTTCCAGCATACGCTTCGTGCTAATCAGCGCCCCAGGTGGCGGTGGACCTTTCTCGCTGTAGGTCCCTAGTTTGACTTCTCTGGCAAAGCAGAAATCTTGGACCGAGACTGCGCCTCTCATAATCTTCTCGCATTCTTGCTGAAAGTAGCTCTTAACTTGGCTCAGGTCAGACGTGCGGAATAGAATCTTGAGCGCCCTCTCTTCAATCTTCTGTTCCGCGGGAGTCCCGTCCCGTCGAACAGTTTCGATGCCCTTCGCATCAAAGTCTGGTGCGGCCTGGTTCCTGTTTTCGTATTTGAACCCAACGTAGCGCTTCTTGGCAAGCAAAACACATGGCAGATAGACCTTCTCGAACTTGAGTTTGACAGGTCGTGGATTCATGTCCGTAACGGTCTTCGCAATCTCCTCGCCGATATCGAATGCTTGGTCCTTGGTTCGACCTTTCAGGTAGACAAAAATACTGTCTGTATCTCCGTATACAACTTCTGCTCCCCACCGTTCGACCGAATGTATCAGGGCGATGGCTTTCTCGAGTGTCTCGCGACCGGTCTGCACGATACTGTCCGCGATTTCAGAACATGGCATTCGGCCCGAGAAAGAAGCTGAGGTGTACCCGTAGGTAACGTTTGCTATCAGCTTCAGGGCCAGTTGTCTATTGTTTAGCAAGCGCTGGAGGGCCTTATCATCCTTGTCGACTTTCATTCCACTCTTCACCATCACCCGAGTCTCGAGAATTTCTCCCAACATCTTGGCGAGAAGTGATTTCCGGATCTCTGGCTTCGCGTACATGATGCCGTTGGGGGCGATGTTGATGTGATCCTCCAACAACTCCAGTAGTCTTTGTTGTCGTTGGTACTCGGCGAAACCCATTTTATTCGTGCCACGCCAGTTGACAATCCTTCCAAGGAACGTAGAATAGCAGTAGTTGTATGCAATCATGACACTAGGGTAAAGACTCTGGAAATCCAGAACCAGTAATGGGCTGTTGTAAAAGGCGCTTTGAGGTTCCATGACCAGAGGCAAACATTCCAAAGCATTCTGGCCCCCGACTTGTTTCCTGCTCGGCGAGACAAGCATAAAGTTCTCTGGTTTGGCAATACGAAACATGAGAGACTCGACCTTGAATTGGGAGCCGCGGGAGAAGACAGAGAAGAAGTCAACCCCCAAGAGACGTGCTTGCTCACTCGTCCGCGGGATAAGCTCATTTTGCTCGAGCAGCTCCAAGTCAAGCTGGACTCGAGTTACGTAGTGATTGATGGTCTTTGCTAGGTCTCTCGTTTTGCCATTTGTATACCATCTTGTCAGGTCGGCCCAGGTGAAGTGAGGGATCCGTCGGTGCAAGAGGTGGAAAGTTACGTTTTCTATACTATACTGGAGGAGATTCAACTCGCTTCGCATAGCTCGCCAAATGTTGATCATGTGTCTGCCGGTCACACGGATTGTTGATGTATTGTTGAATCCCCATTTGTCACTGTCTTTGCCAAACCTCCCATGCGATTGGGCTTTCATGCGAGAGAACTCGTCGCAAAGGTTGTAGTCGTATTTGAGACGTGCTCGCTCAATCAAGTATCCCCAAGAGCCACCATGCACCTCGTAGCCAGTAAGGATATCCGGGTCGTAGTTGCGCACAATCTCAACCATACGAACCAGGAGCTCCAGCTCTGTAGACTCTTCTTGAATATCTATGGAGACCTGCCGGGCAATCTTTTGGGCCATGATACCGTCCTCCGAAAGAACCACCGCTCCTAGATGTGTCCCGTCGACTGATCCGTTGCTAACAAGGTCCTCCTCGGAGGATTGGAGACACCAAAACAGACACTGGACCTCATCCTCCTCAGGATTCGGCACCAAGCTTCCTCTGGTATTGATGTGGACCTCTAGACTCATCGTACTCATGTACTGGGCTTCGTGCTTGACGCTAGTGGTCTTTTGATCTTGGGTGTACTTGAAGCCGTACTTATTCTTCTGAGTGGGGCCGTCGACCTGTGACAGCCTAGCATGTGTCAGGAGATTGGTGGTAGCTCGATGCTCAGAATTCATCACTGTCGTTTCTGACTGCTGAAGAGCATCCACTCGACACCATTCAATGACTTCGGAGTAAGCTGGAGGAGGATTCGCTATGACCCAGCTGCGCAAGCCACAGTTCTGTCGCTGGCGTTGGTAGTTCATCTCTTCCTTCACTTTGTCAGGTAATGCGCTTACTTTCTCCCCAACAATCGCATCCGGTGTACCACAAGGGTCAAAGTCTGGAAGGAAGGGGACGGTCAAGCTCTGCAGTCGGAACTCCCTTCCAGCCCATTCCCTGACACGGTCCGGAACATCAAGCTCGTTGCTGTAGAAAGCATCCTGATAAATGACCGGTGGGAGATCGAATGCCTGGAAAGTGGAAGTTACATAAGATACTGAGGGGGGGAGCGTGTTCAAGACTAGGCTTCGCGCTTCTGCAGGCATTCCATACTTAGTGATCATGCTCCCCAAGATAGCTGCCGCAGGAGCGGATTCTTGACCTATATCGTCCTGGACCAAAGACTCTTTTGAGGCTTGCTCTGACACCACCAAATCGCCATTGGACAGAGATGGATCGTTTGGAACGTGCTTCTCTTTGCCGGACTGGGAAATTTCTGAAGCACTTTTTTGACTTAATCTTGATATAGTGATCGGGTTATTCGGGTCTTTAACGACAGGGAAATTGAGATAGAGTGACTGAGAGCCGTCGGTAGCCTTGCTGTGTTCCTGCGGTAGCTTTAGGATACCTGACGACTTTGTGCCGCGGGGGCCTGAGCCAGCAGTCGATCGCTCCAGGTCCGTTTGACTAGACAGGTTTTGATCTTCTGATGACCCCGGGAACGTAGCTTCTAATTGGTTTCTGGGAGATGGCTTCGAGCTCAAGCCATGAAGGGCAGCCAATCCTGATGATGGGTCGAAGCTGTTGTTGTATCCCAGATGGTTCTTGGAGAGGATTTTCTGGCGTTTCCGATGATTTTCTTGTAAAGTTTCGAGGTCTCCGTGAGGTTCTGGTCGTTTGTGACTTTCAGCAGATTGACCCAGTGGAGGCTGGCTTCTGCTCTGTTTGGCCGCTGGGGCGCCGAAATGGGAATCAATGCCTCCCGTATGCGAGTCTGATGAGCTTGTTGGATCCTCCACAATGATTAGATCGACAGGTTCAAGGAATTCGTCACCGTAAATATAGCCGCCAGCTCGAGACTCCTCCTCAGTCTGGTGCTTAGGCAGCTTAGTTTTGCTCAACTCGAGGTCTTTTTCTCCAGCCATGTCTCCTATCTTCCGCTGTGAAAGTTCCATCTCTCGCATCACCTCTTCGTCAGAATCGTAGGGAAAGTCTTGGTCGTCTTCTGTCATGAAGTTCCTGATCCTTCCCTCGTCAATATCTCTCCCATTTTCATCAATAGTATGAGTGAAAACATCATCGTTGGTCCCGTATTCCAGTCCTAGAGCTGGACGAAGATTCTCCGGATAGAGGTCTTCGACTGCCTCTAGGCTCGTCTTCACTGAGGATTCAAAAGGTGCAGGTCTCACAAACGATGCAAATGAGACCTTGGCACCGTCACTATTGTTCCTCTCGTCATCTATGATAGACGTAACCTTGTCTCGATATTCCTGCTCGTGGATCCAGCCACCCGGCTGTGAATTCCGAGGATTTGCTGACATGGATATCATGACTTCCGCTGGAAAGGGGCTGGATCCTGGAGCTGGATTCGTCATCCGCGATTTACGGCGTCGAGTCTCGTCTTTCCATAGGCCAGCCATGCTGTGAACTAACTTTTCATCCGGAGCAAATGGGTTAAGACGCTCAATGAAATCATGGTGGAGGGAGCGCGGCTTAACGTCGTGTCTGTTCAGAATATCCTGTACGCGAATATCGACTTCCAAAGAGCAATGACTGACTCTTGGGAGTACAGACTCATCAGTCACCAGATTGGACGGAATTGACCGATCATGCCACAGATGAGACAGGTTATTTATCTCTTCGAATTCCGGTACCGGTCCTCGAAATGTGACTCTCTTGCAGTTGATATATCCGCATCCATACAAGTTGTAGTCTGCCATCCACTGAAGCAAAAATTGAAGATGAGCTTCGTAGGGTTGGAATACCTTTTTCATGATGATCCCTTGACGCAAGAGGTCGCCAAGACGAGTCATAACCATAGGGTTCAACATGTATACTTTGAGGTAGAAACGGTAGCCCACATGGAAGCCATAGAATGGAATACCCTTAACAAGGGTAATGCGTGCAACGAATTTGGAATTCCCCTCGGACACATTTCGTCGGTAGCTTACCGCAAGAGCATAATCAATGGAGAGATGAAGACGATGTATATACGCGCCGACTTCGACCCATTAGTTTCGCAGTCATGCGTGTTATTTCGGATTAGGTACTTGCCATCATCTTCGATAAGGCTCCCAGAGTACTCTACATAGAGATATGGAAATGCGCCGTGAATATGAGCACATACTTTCTGGCCTGTCTCGGTAGCCCCAAATACTCTGATGATCGGAACTTTTGGCTCACTTGAAATCTGAGAGGGCTTGATGTTGTTTCGAAGGAGAGGGTCGAACTTCGAGGGCGTCGACTGGTAATGATCAATGCAATTCAGTCGGACACGAAACAGGTCCATAATGAAGAAACGAACAGTCAGGCGGCCTCAAAATACTATCAAAGATGGTTGACATTGTCCAAAAGCATGAGAAGCACGTTAGTCCAAGTCGTATATGATGATCGAGGGCGTGTTGTTGTTCTTGTCAAGAATGACGCGTGCTACTTCACGCGGTCACGGGACGAGAATATTGAGGTCTAGCCTGGTTACGAACTCCCAAATAACCATCTTCCATTCGAAATGCCATGACAACATGCCTCCCGCTGGCGCACAACCTAGGAAGCCGGATCCTCCTTCCGCGGCGAACAAAGAGGCGAACGAATACATCCCATCCTTCATCTCAAAAAAGCCATTCTACATCGGCGAGGATGACCAGAACGATTACCTCGAGCATCAGCGTCTACAGAGAGCCCAGGAAGAGCAATCGAAATGGTATGACCGGGGAAAGAAGATTGGGCCTGCGGCGACAAAATTTCGCAAAGGCGCATGCGAAAATTGTGGTGCCATGACGCACAAGACCAAAGAATGCTTGAGCAGACCCAGAGCAAAAGGCGCAAAATGGACGGGGAAGGATATCCAGGCAGACGAAATCATCCAAGACGTCAAGATGGGTTGGGACGCCAAAAGGGATAGATGGAATGGGTATGATGCGAAGGAGTACAAAGCTGTCACGGATGAGTACGCCGAGCTGGAAGAGCTCAAGAATGCGCAAGTGAAGAAAAAAGAGGAAGAAGATGATGACGACGACGGCGCCAAATACGCAGAGGAATCGGACATGGGTCGTCAGCAAAAGACATCGACGAAACAACTTCGAATTCGAGAGGACACAGCCAAGTACCTGCTCAATCTGGATCTAGACTCGGCAAAGTACGACCCCAAGACAAGATCCATGGTTGATAGCGGAGCAACTGCAGACACCGCTGCTGCCCTGGTTGCTGAGGAAGGATTTATGAGAGCTTCAGGAGATGCTGCCGAGTTTGAAAAGGCGCAAAAGTATGCCTGGGAGTCTCAGGAGAAGGCAGGGGACACGAAGCAACATTTACAAGCAAATCCTACGTCGGGGGAATACTTCCGGCGAAAAGAGAGAGAGGAGGCAGAGAATAAACGTCAAGCGCACAAGAAGATGTTGCTCGAGAAGTATGGCGGCGAAGTGAACTCGAATGCCTCGAAGCTTCGAGACGCTGCAGTAATGGAGTCCGAGCGGTACGTTGAGTATGATGATACCGGCGGTATCAAGGGAGCTCCCAAGGCATCCTCCAAGTCCAAGTACCGAGAAGATGTCCTGGTCAACAACCACACGTCAGTATGGGGGAGTTGGTGGTCTAACTTCCGGTGGGGCTATTCCTGTTGCCATTCCATGATTAAAAACAGCTTCTGTACTGGCGAAGAAGGAAAGAAGGCTTTTGAAGAGGCCGACATTCTCCGAACTGGAGGTGCTTTTGATGCAAGAACACCAGAGCCCGCCAAGGAGATCGAATGGCAAGCCGAGGGGACAATCGAGGAGAAGCTCAAAGACGAGGGTACCAGTACGCTGCTTGCAAAGAAGAGGACAGCAGATGATATGAAGGGAGGTGTCTCCGAGGAAGATTTGGAGAACTACAGGAGGAAGAGAACAGCTGCCAATGATCCCATGGCTGCGTTCTTGGGCAAGGATGATTTGTTACCGTAGTTGTTGCCATAGATATTTACAAGTACAAAGCATTAGCGGGAGTTGAGGGGTATTTGCAGTGGCATGGAGTCTGTCTCCCAATGAAGTTCGTTAAAAACACGGCACTGAACTATACTGCATGTTTTGATTTGAATGCTTAGAGTAGCTTTTGGTGCAGATGTTGGAAGCCTCGAGTCACAAACGCTCGATAACCAGCTACCCACACTATGCAGATCGAAGTACACCCCATAGCCATCCGAATATCAGATGTGGAGCATTTATTCCTCGTCATCATCCTCCCCGTCATCGCCACCATCCTTCCTCTCAGCCGCCTTAGCCTTCTTTCTGCGGACACGGCCGGGACGTCCACCACCGAATGGCGAGCTAAGAGCGAAATCGATGTGCTTCTCAGAGTCGAGACGAACAACGAAAGATGGGACATTGACAATTTGCTTGCCAACACGGATGTGTCTCTGACGGATGAGAACACGGGCGTGGTGGATGGACTTGGCCAGACCGAGCTTGTATACGCAGGTTTGTAGACGACGCTCCAAGAAATCCTCAATCTTCAGGGCCAGCACGTAATCGAGCTTCATGCGGGATTCATCAAGAACACCAACACGGACGAGACGGCGAATCAGGGCATTTCCTTCAAAGAGTCGCTTTGGATCCTTCTCCTCGAGGGTGAGTAGTTGACTATGGCTATCAGTACGTGTACCGTCATGGACGCACATGGGAAGTCCGCACCGGGCAGCACGACGGATCTTGGAGAGAGTGAGCTGGACACGCCAAACCTCACGCTTGTTGCGGAGTCCATACTCTCCAACGAGCTTCAACTCGGAGTCCCTGGGACAGAATCAGTGACATGTAGAGAGACGAGCTCTAATACAGTGGCCAACCTACAAACGAGCAGACTCGAAAGCTACGAACCAAGTTAGCAAAATTGGCAGGAAATGATCGATTCGGGCGCATCGCATAGAGCACATCAGGCAGATTTCGGGGACGGGAAACTCAGAGCTTACGTCTTCTTGGAACCTTGTAGGTCTTGGAGTACGAAATGGGCGCCATTGTCGCTATTCGTAGTTGTCGAAGTAGTTGGATGCTCTTCTTGTTCACTCCATCGGGATTTGCGAAAGCCTTGCTCAGTGTGTGCCAAGGCGGACGCTAAGCAAGCGGCCTCGTTTTCTCACGTGACCCACCAAGTGAGATGGTGCCGCCTTTTGAAAATTATTGGCGATAACCTCTGACGGGCTTCAATTTGCCGCCCACTTCCCTCGCCAACTGTTAAACCGACGAACAGAAGTCACGATGGGTCACCCAGCAGGTCTCCGTGCCGGTACTAGATATGCCTTCTCCCGGGATTTCCGGTAATTTGAACGCGATGGCGCTGCATCGGGCAAATGCTGACTGTCTCTCAGGAAGAAGGGAATGATCAAGCTCTCGACCTACCTTAGACAATACAAGTGAGCCTCTGGTGGTCTGAGAAGGCATTCTTCGAATACTCATTTTTGCGCAGGGTTGGAGATATTGTTGATATCAAGGCAAATGGTGCCGTCCAGAAGGGTGTACGTCCTACCAAACAGCGGCCGCATCGAAGATCGACGGAGGGCATATGCTTACGGTTTAACTAGATGCCTCACAAGGTCTACCATGGTAAGACTGGCGTGGTCTACAACATCACAAAGAGCGCAGTCGGTGTCATTATCTACAAGAAGGTCAAGCACCGTTACATCGAGAAGCGTGTCAACCTCCGTGTCGAGCATGTTTCCCTATCACGATCGAGAGAAGAGTTTGTTCGCCGGGTCAAGACCAACGCCGAGCTGAAGAAGAAGTCGAAGCTCGAGGGCACCCATGTCCACCTGAAGAGACAACCTTTGATGCCACGCGAGGCGCGGACCATCACGATGAAGGACAACGTACCCGAGACCGTCGTTCCAATCGCATACGAAACCACCATCTGAGCTTTCGGATTGCGGGGTTTGCTACTTGGGTTTCTTTGGGGTTGGGACGAACATGAGCTCTGGGCAGAAGGGTTTAGCGTTGCATGACACACGGACTTTGTGCATTGTCTCAGGGACAGAGAGCTGAATCCATCGCCACAATACACAAAATCGACCAATTCCAGTTGATCAAGCGTTGACTTGGTGCGAATGGTACCTGATTTTGAATTTTCCTTCTCCCAGTACTCGGCACCGTATTTGTCAGGCTTAAGAAGAATCCGACTTCCCTTCTGGCCCTCCTAAGTTTTCCCAGATGAAATTACTCCATGTGGAATGGGCCTTGGACTTCTGTTTCAAGTCATGCGCATGAGGTTAGACACCCCGTGATAAAGCGAGATCTAGAGGTTACGCTAGACTAAACGGATGTTACCAAGCAAGCGGAAGTCCATTCTGCGACCATGCCGTTCTTGAGAGTAGGACGTAATACCTGCCGGTATCATGCCTTGAGTGCTTCTTTCTTTCTGGGTTATTTCGTATCAACGTCGAAGCAGCTCAATATGTCCAGCGCTTTTTCCCCTTTGATATGCTAATTTAGCTATGAGCTCTATAGAATGAGCGGGAAACGCTTTAATCGTATTAAGTATGAGGGGGAACTAGTATCAAACCCCTTCAGTTTGGCATTTAGTCTCTTCTACATACAGGTGACCTGACTCCTTAAACAGGATTCTAGCCTGTCCCTTGGTCGACAGTTATTGTCTAGTTCTTAGGCGAGTATATTCTCGACAAGGTGCCCAAATAGACACTCGCCTTCGGTTCCCCCTCCCAGGACAGGCCTCCTTGCAATTGCGACTGTTCATTTGATTATCTGAAGCGTGTTGCTAGTTAGCGGCGGCTGTTGATCATGACCCTTGTTATCGGCTATAGCTTTCAAGAATCTTTGACGGAATCCTTGAAGCTGCAAGGCTCTGAAGATATCTCTCCTCTCGTCCTTTCCTTGCGTATTATAAAGCGCCTTGTTTTCCTTTGGATCGATCGAGCCCTTGATCCTCAAGTGCGCAATTAGGGCCGAGAGTAGAGGGGATTCACAAAAAGGTAATACAAGAGACTACTCTCCAGCTCTTGACCATGCTAGCTTTCTTCGATTCGCGGTGTGATATTCCGCAGGTGAAAAGATTCCATCTCGGCTCTGGACACTAGCCGGTTCGGAGACAGCGCGCGCGACGGCACTTGTCGCCCATGTGAACCTGGGGAGGATGTCGTCATCTGCCGCTCTGCTCTGCGGCGTTTCCCTCGGCCGACTCTTCTCGCGGTGCCGCTCCTCGCAGAGACTTCGGGCATGTACTCTTCTCCAGACCTGGGGTGGGTTTTGGTCGTGGTGTCCTGGACCCGTGCTTCTGTCCTGGCCGTCTACTTCGTGCCATGGGTAAATATTCAACAGTTCTAGGCCGTGCACTTGAGATACTTGGCAATGCTGCTTTTATTTCCTACCTTGGTATTTTATAGACGCTCTTCCAGCTTGAGTTACTACGCTATACCTCTTTGGTATGTCCCTGATTAGCTCTCTTACCTTTTAATTATGATCGATTCTACGCTTTATATACCACTTCTTACAGTCTCTTGTAAGACCGGTGTACCTTGAGATAATTTACCTGTATATAGTCTTTCATTTCATCTTACAAAGTCTTAATTGGGTTGAAATTAGGGAATTCGCAGGCTAGAAGATAGGGGTGATTCTGGTCGCTTTAAATATAGAATTTGTATACTTGGAAGCGTATCCTTTTGCGTTATGTTGTGTTATGAAATTTGAAGCCTAGCGTGCTTTAATGAGAGCTCTTAAATTAAAGGAATAATAATCCAAAAGTACGAACCCTTATCAATTGTCTCTAATCTTTCTCTCAGAACAACCCCTTTTATCGACTGTATTCCTTAATGTCGTACCTTGAAATATCTACCCTATCTTCCTTTTGTATTATATATTAACGCAATTAGGGTGATACTCTTCTTCCGAGCCGATTTCGCGTAGAATCCAATCCTTTATGTATCTTCCCAGCTATACCTAAGTCTTATTACTCTGCACAATTGAGAACTATTAGCCTTTGGCCAATCTTTACACTCAACAGCCTATTAAAGTCGTGCGGTTTAGTTTGCATAAGTAAGAAGTGGTTTCCGGCGTACAACTCGTTAGGCAACGCCTTTCTTAAATGCGGTCCGAATGCGCAAGAGCCAATATCCTACTTAAGGATTAAAGGAATCTTAGCCTGTAGGGTATAACGGGTTATACTTCAAGCTGTAACCTCTTAAATAAAGCGCTTTCGTTATAGCATAGTTAATTGATCTTTCTAGCCTTTTATATAGTATTAAGGTATAAGACGAGTCGAAGGTGCGTATTAAACCTAGTCTCAAGTGGGATCTAATCAAGGGCAATCTCATGAGTAAAACCAGCGTCAAAATAAGCGTATAATAGCGAGATCGCTCGTCTTGAGAAGTGTATCCCTCTAGAGTCTCTAGCGTCGGTATACCAAATATATATTCCACAATTAAAGCGTCCATTCTCATTTCAGTTTCAAAGCAGCGAATCGACATACTTATATCAACAGCAGTGATCCCTATTCAAAACCCCAGCTAATAGAAACCTCTACAAATACGCTCAGACTCCCCCTGTGGAACATCTCCCACCCGTACCGAGTATGCTTCTCTACCACTTGCCCTCCCACCGGATCGCCGACCGGGCTTGCGGGATCCGCGAGAGAGGCCGGGGCGGAGCTGCTCACGTGCGGGGAGGGTCTCGCGGCGTTGTACCTGAGCGAATCTAACGGTGTCGAATAGGAGTTCTATCTGCAGGAGGAATGTACAAGGTGCGGCTACATCCCGATCCTTGTGTGTTCTAACAGCACCAGGACAAAGATCGAATGTCGACGGTGCGCGCGGGATACTTGGCTACGCTGCTCTTTGGGGGTGTTTTCGT
Organism: Diplocarpon mali; assembly: GCA_024741835.1. NCBI lineage: Eukaryota > Fungi > Ascomycota > Leotiomycetes > Helotiales > Drepanopezizaceae > Diplocarpon > Diplocarpon mali. The sequence goes on from JAENRP010000209.1 coordinate 50,070, forward strand.
GTTTGGTGTAGCCTCCTGTTATCACTGCTCTGTCTCCATGTGGCGTTTGCTAAATCGGTCTGTACTCCTTGGGTTGTAGTTGATTCCTAGGCTTCAGGTTTGGCTTGTATAGCCGCACACCTAGTCCGTAGACCTGACGGGTTTTTTGAACGTAATCCTTGAACCATCTTATGTAGTCCTCGGGTCTGGGTTGGGACGACTCGGAGGCTAGAAGGAAGGGCAATCCGATTGCTGGAAGTGCTACTTCTGTACACTTCACAGCGTCCCTCTTGCATTCTCCCACCAAAAGTGAAGCGTACGATACTGCAATCGAAGCTCTTGAATGAGAGGAAGAACAACCCTCGAGCCGGACCCTTATTAATTGTCTGTAATCCTTCTTCTAGAATAACCCCTTGCGCCGGCTGTGTTTCCCTACTGCTACATCGTCAAACATCTATCCGACTCCCTCCAATATCGCTCGACTTCATAACCCTTGTAAACCACTCGTTCCTTTATCTCTCGCGCTATCAATCCTCGTCCGCCTTCCGAGCCAACCCTCGATCTCGCGACTCTCATACCCCGACAACCGCTCTTCTCCGGTCCAATCCTCGGACTCGATAGCCTCTTCTCGTCGGGAAAGCTGAGCCGTATGTACAAGGGCTGGTTTGGAAGCGCAATTCGACGAACGAAGCCTTCGGGCTTAGATGCTTTCTGCGTAGCGTCTAGATCGCAATCGAAGCCGAGAGTTGGAGGAATCGCTGCCTCTTGCCGACGGCGATTCTTTCCCGATGGAACCTACTCGACAAGGCGTGTACGTTCCGGAGTATAAAGTAGTGCTCTGCATCCGCACTATCGTGCTATGAAGGGATTGGTTAATAAGCAAGGGCGTATGAGACTCGGCTCAGCGCAAGGTCTCATTACAAGGCAATTGTGTCTCCAGTCAAACTGGCGTTCAGGTAAGGGGGTAGAGTTTCAATCGACTTTTTCTATTATGGACTTGCGTTAATCTTAGATGAATATAAATAATCCGAGATATTCTTCGATATTGGATTTTAATTGATTTTAAAAGAGAGACTGTGAAGTATAGGTACGTGAAGGATGGAATCTCTCATAATTTCGTAGGGTTCAGGTAGCCACAGCGGCATAGTCGTATCTTGAATTCATCAGTAGCACCCCGTATATTCCCCTGCAAGCCGAATCTTCTGGCACTGCGCACAGACGTCAAGTCGTGGATCTTTTGGTGATGTACCAAGTGTATGCCTCAGGCAACAGCAGTGGCAGGACGACCTACCAGTCCCTGTTTGGCTACGAGGCAGTCGCCCATCTCCCGTTGAGGCCTCTTTGCAACCTTTCACCTTTCAACTTTCAGGAATGATATGATCATTGCTGCCGTGCGGGACGTCCACATGCACGTGATTGCCCATTGGATCGGAGACAAGCTCTCTTCCTCTTGATCCCGGCTCACTGTTCTCTACTGGAGTCTCGGCGCTCTACGCACGCGTGCTCGGCCTTGCCCTTCGATATTGCCATGAACGTCACGGGTTTCGCGTGCAAGCCGAGGCAGCGCGGAGCATGGGTGGCGGTCGAGTTGTAGCTCCCATGTCCCGTGTGTCACGTGTCTGGGTAGGTGCTGATGCCTTAAGCGAGTCTCGTGTCAATATCAGCCTGACCGACCGCTGCGCAACGACCCAGGCAAGAGTTCCGACGATAGGTTGAGGGGTATAAATGCCTGCAGAAGTCCGAACCGAGACCTGGAACGGGATCCGAATATGCTGGGAACGTGTACTTCCCTTCCTGTGGTTGAAAGCTTGGGCAATCTCCACCATGCATTGTCAACTGGGCCGCATGCGCGGTCTGTCTGTATTACTTCACAAATGGGGGGTGAAATGGACTAAATGGACCAAATGACTTGAAAAGCTCTGGGAAAGTTGACACCGCTCGATCTTGGTAGGGAGCTGTGTCCGTGTGGGGAAAAAGCAAATGTCATCTGAGACGCGGAGGGTGGCTGCAGCTTGAACGGCGCTGCTTTGTGATATCTCCCCAGCACTCCGAGCTCACGGAGGACTCGTATCTCGTGAGGAACGATGATGTGATCTGATGCGTTTGAAACCAGACGAGTCGCCACCCGATCTATTGCTGGACGTCGCCATTCCGGTGCACGGGAGGGGTCCCCGTGGATCGTGAAGGAGCGAGAACTGGCACGCAGCAAGGCCTCCTGTGTACATGTATGAAAGGCATCATCTGCGGTGACAGGCCATGCACCGCATCCTGAGGGTCTCTCGGCCCTTACTGTGTGACATCCTAGCACCGGGCACGTCTTGATGCTGGGAAGGGCCCGACTCGCCCGATCAACAAGCGACGCGAGCTCTCTGGGTGAAAGGGGCAGAGACCACGGTGCTGTGCTGCGCCGGAGCATCGATGGAGATCATTGTCTGGCACGAATCCCGGCTGGATCACACCAGTCGCGGGACGGTCACCGTCAGCCCCCTTTTTTTCCCCGGGTCCTCCTGAGAGAACTGGGACTGAGCTCCCCCGGCGTTTCAAGAGATGAGATGATGACGCCGACCGGTCGCTTCAGTGGCACGATGCGCGAGAGGCTCAGGTCAACATCTGGTCCGGGCCGGGCAGCTCTGATGCCTCTCTCTCTCTCCCCAGCGCATGGCAGCGGGGGGGGAAGATACTCCAGCGACGAGGATTGCCCTCGAGCTCCTCTGGCAAGCCCGCCGCCCCCGACTCGGCGATGCAAAGCTACGCGTTGGGCGGATGGCATCAACAAGGTGCCCGGGGCAGACGATTCGACCCAGGAGCCGAGGGGAGGTTCGAGCTGGTCGGTCGTCGACCGTAGTCGAGCATGGTCCGTGGATATGATGGCCACGGTGCACTCATGTCGCGCTGAGCCGGACGCGCAGAGGTCGGTCGTTGCGGAAGTCTGCAAGCGACGCGTCCGGCTTGGACGCGGATGCACGAGTGGGAAGAAGGGAGCAGCTCTCTGGCGACTCGCGACTCTCGCCTCTCGCCTCTCGCCTCTCTATTGACTTCATTTGTGAAGATGTTCTTAATCTCAGACCGCGCTTCTCCCCAGCTCGCCTCCACCTGCCATACTTTCCCACGCACCAGGGTTTGGCTATGGTTCTTACGGCCTACTCGTAATCTGCCTGTCTTGTCCGGCCTCCCCTCGCCTCCACGGAGGCTCTGGGGAAAGCGGAGGCTCGATGGCAAACGCGCATCCGAGTCTCAGATGTGCCCCATCCCCATCCGCATCCTCATCTTCCTTCGTACGGGCCCGAGAGCGAGGTTCTTCGCAGAAACTGTACAGCCTCAATCCGCCCAGCTAGAGGTTTGGTGCCAGGCGAAACCCTCAAATGCTCGTCCCTGCACCGGGCCGAGCATGTTCGGACGAGCCAGCCGTGCCCCCCCCAGCACCACGGAATGGAAATGAAATGCTCCAGCTCGCTCCAGTCGCAGCAAGCAACAACAACAACTATGGGCACGCAAGACAGACATCGTCGTCGCCTTACATGGATTATCTCGACGAGTGCCTGAGCTGACCGTATAACCTGACGGCAACCTTGCGCCCCATCTCATACCCCCCCCCCGACCTTTCTACACCTTGCTTGGGGCGCGATGCGTGGCGCCGCCCGGGTTTTTTAGCATCTGCCCACTTTCCGGCCTCGCGACTTGGGAGAAGAAATGAGTCGAGTCTCCACCCCCAAGAGATCCTTCTCTTCCTTCATCCCAACCTCCCCCCCCCCCATCTCCACATCCCACGGCTCTGGAGTCGTGATTTTTATGACTTCACGCCGGCGCCCGCAGCCACCTGTCCGCCAACCCCCAGCGTCGAGTCCTCAATGTGCTCCCCGTCCCCGAGCACTGTTGCCACAGCGTCATTCTTGGAGTAACCGCCACCGCCACCGCCGTGGCGTCGCCTCCCTGACCCGAGCGGCTTGCAGAGAAGGCTGAGGAGAATCTCGTCATGTCCGAGTGAGTGAAGAAGTCCATCCGGTGCGAGACCACGCCTTTCTAACCTCCGCTGCTCTCGCCAGCCACCGCGGCCCGTCGTCCCAACGCTCCTTACCGCACTCGAGGTCGCACAGCTCGTTCTCCAACTCCGCCAAGTTCGCCCCGAGGCCGCCCCGACCGGTCTCCAAGTCGATTAGTACGGGGGCTCTGCGCACCATGGCGGCCGCGACCAGCCCGCCCGGCATGTCGCCACGGCTGCTGAGTACGCTCAGTGACGAGGAGACTCTCATGACGACCTTACCCGATCCGCGGAGCAGAGCAACCTCCCCGTCCCTCGAGAGTGAGGTCGCGACCCCTCCGCAGCACCCGGATCTGAGCGACGAGGTCGCGACGCTGAGCAACAAACTCATCAACGCGATCAACTACCAAACCAACCTGGACGATACCCTGTCCGCAACCCGGCACGAGTGGGAGGCAGCTCAGGAGCGGGTCCGGCAACTGGAGAGGGAGAAGCAGGAACAAGCCGAGTCGATGGCCCGCCAAGCGTCGCTGCAGAAGGCGGCGACGGACTTGGAGAAGGCCACGCTGGTGGCCAGTTTGGCCGAGGAGAAGAGGCAGAGGGCCGAGGTCGAGAAGGAGAAGAAGGAGATCGAGCAGGAGCTCGAGACCTTGACGACGGCCTTGTTCGAAGAAGCCAACAAGGTGGGTTGTCCAGTCATGGCTCCCTCCGGGACCCCGCGGATACTAATATGCACAGATGGTCATCACGGCTCGAGAGGCGGCGCAGAGAGATCACGACCTGGTTCAGCGCAAGAATGATCAGCTCAAAGCGCAACTCGCCGATACCGAGAGCCTCTTGAAATCACATCAAGAGCAGCTGGCCGAACTGAAGCACGTCCTGGAGCAGATGACGGAAGCGCGAGAAGAGCAGACCATCCAGACAGCACCTTCGACTCCCGGCCTGAGCAGGTGCGACAGCAAGGACGACGGAAACCTGGATACGGAAGCACCGCAGCTCAGCTGTGATTCAATCCCGCCGTCCTACCCTACCAGCTTCACCCACCTCTTGCAGCCTGTCCTCCGAACAGATCTCTCCGCCTACGAGGATTTCATGTCGCTGCTACGCATGTCGAAAAACGTCCCCGCCGCCAGCAGGGTGTCCAGCGGATCGTACGGGAGCATCGGCTTGGGCTTAGGACTGGGAGCCTACGCGCCGTCGTACACCGGACCCACCAACGGATCGTCCACTTCTCTGGCAACCGCTGGGACCCAGGGCTCCTCTCCCGCAACGCCAACCACGCCCGCATCTTCGGTCAGCAACGGACCGGTCAACGGACCCAACTCGTTGACCCCGCTCAAGGAAACCAAGTTCTACAAGAGAGCACAGGCCGAGGATATCGAGCCGACTCTACGGCTCGACTCAGCACCCGGGCTTTCGTGGCTGGCTCGGCGAACGGTCCTGAACGCAGTATGCGAGGCAACGCTGGTTGTCGAGCCGATGCCCAGCTCGACCAAGCCCCACGCCATTGCGTGCTCCCTATGCGGCGAGACGCGGAACGACCCTGCGCACGTCCGCAGCCACAGGTTCAAGACCAGCGAGAATGACAACGCGCAGCGCTATCCTCTCTGTAAATACTGCCTCGGGCGGGTCCGTTCGACCTGCGACTTCCTCAGCTTCCTCAGAATACTGAAAGACGGGCACTGGAGAGCAGACGACGAGGAGTCGGAGCGGGCAGCTTGGGAAGAGAGTGTGCGATTGAGGGAGCAGATGTTCTGGTGCCGGGTCGGAGGGGGGGTCGTCCCAACCCATCAACCGCACAGCCACGCGGTATCGAGTCCTCGAGTCAGCCAGGAAAGGAAGGAGCAGGAGAGGATAATCAGCGAAGAGTTGGAGCAGACCGGAGAGATCCAACCCAAGGACGTTACAGTTGTCGACCCGTCCAAGTCCCGGCCGGCAAGCAATATGATGAAGACAGGCATCGCCGAAGCGGCTCAGACGGGCGCCGAACATGCGATGGCGCCTAGTCCTCCCGAATCTGGGGAAGAACATGCTGAGCCGGTAGAAACATCAGATACCACCGAGAAGCAAGGGGGTGCGAGGGACTCGGCCCAGCTGACGAAACTACTCCAACTAGCTTCCACCGAGGAGGGAGGAGGGAAGAGGCTTTCGATTACCATTCCGGGAGCATTCTAGGGAGCAGAGCACCGGCACCTCATCTAATCTTTCTCTGTATTGTGTATTCGGGGGATCCGGAGGTCAAAAGCTCTGGCAAAACAGGCGGAGTTTCGGTCTGTTACATTGACCGGCGTGTCAGGAGACATAATGTGGTTATGGATTGGGCGCGGCGCGTCGGCTTGCTTATACCTTATTGAACATAATTCTTTTTTGCTGGTGAGGAATGCCAGCGGCCAGTGGTGCCAAATGAGGAGGTCAGTATAGAATCAGTGCGCAAGCCTGATGTAGGATCGAACAATAGACTGAGTGATGAGTCCGAAAATGTCATCGGAGGCTGGCTATGTGAGGCAGCGAACAAGTGCACATGGTCTTCAGGCTAACGATATTATGTCTGGTGAGCAGAAGATGACGTCGCAAAGTGAGGTGAAGCTGTCGAGACGAACCGAATACCCAGAACTCGGGGAAGTCTGGTCGGCGTCGCAACATCGTGGTTGGCCGCGTTCGGCAAGGCTGAAGTTCCTTGGCGCAACTTTTCCGTGACTAGTTCCCTACCTCCCAGACCCGACGCGTACCGGGGCAGATCACATCAGAGACCCCCCCCCCTCGTCGCCTTCAACATTACACGTCTCACAATGGCTCCAGCGGCTACTCATGGCGACGCCATTGCGATGCTTGAGGAGATCAAGGCGCCTCCAGGTGTCGTGCTGCCGCCCAGGGAGATCAAAGGTGCGCCATCCATCTCAGATCAGCGGAACAGCGGCTAACATTCGATCCAGCTATCCTCGAAAAGACAGCCGGATATGTCGCACGGAATGGTAATGTCTTCGAGGGTACGTCCAAGGTCCCAGCACCGGAGATCATCTTGCTAAGAAAGTACCCAGACCGCATCCGAGAGAAGGAGAAGCACAACCCGAAGTTCTCTTTCCTGAGCCCGAACGATTCGTACAACGCATACTACCTGTGGCGGCTCGGCGAGATCAAGGAAGGACGTGGGACGGCCGTCGCGGCGGGACGGGCTGGGGAAGCAGAAACAGAGGCTGCGAAGCCTCAAGGACCGCCTGAGCCACCCGAGTTCCACTTCTCAGCGCGCATGCCGAACATCAGCGCGCAGGATTTGGAGGTCGTCCGGCTGACGGCGCTGTTTGTGGCGAAGAACGGCCGGCAGTTCATGACGACGCTGTCGCAGAGGGAGACGGGCAATTATCAATTCGATTTTCTGCGACCCAATCACACCTTGCACAGCTTCTTCCAAAGATTGATCGACCAATACACTGCGCTCCTGAGAGCGGGTGGCATGGATGGCGACGGCGGGAAGTTACAGAAGGAGAGGATCAAGGAGCTGCAGGCCAATGCCGACGACAAGTTTCACGTTCTGGGAAGGGCGAAGCAGAGGGCAGAGTGGTTCAAGTTTCAAGACGAGCAGAAGGCGAAGAAGGAGGAAGAGGCCGAGAAGGAAAGGACCTCATACCAGCAAATCGACTGGCATGATTTCGTGGTTGTTGAGACGGTGGTGTTCACCGAAGCAGACGACCAGGCACATCTCCCGCCCCCAACTGCCCTCTCGGATCTCCAATTCGCCTCCCTGGACCAGAAGGCCATGATGTCCGTCAGTTCGCATAACATGCGTATTGAGGAAGCCATGCCCGAAGATACCGACTTCTACAACTCGTATCCGCCACAACCTCAACAGATGGCCCCGCCACCCGTACCCCACGCAGCCTACCCGCCGCAGCCCCAAGATACGCCGATGCGCAACACGGATGAGGAGGACGAGGATGAGCAACGGATCCGTGAGCGGGCCGAGGCTAGGCAGCGTGCCCAGCAAGCACAGGCTGAGGCCAAGGGTGTGGCTGCACCGATGAAGATCAAAGAGAACTATGTTCCCCGAGCGGCTGCAAGAGCGGCAAACAGACAGAATATAGTCATGTGTCCCAACTGCAGGACACAGATGCCAGCGAACGAGCTCGAGGAGCACATGAGAAGCAAGATTCCCCCAAGTATTCCGAAGTCACACTACTAACAAGTCCGCAGTCGAACTCCTGGATCCTAGATGGAAAGAGCAAAAGGCAAAGGCAGACAGCCGTTACTCGACAACCAACCTCTCCACCCAGGACGTGGCCAACAATCTCAAGCGCCTAGCCAGCCAGCGCAGCGACCTCTTCGACGGCGTCACCGGCCAACCGATTGTCTCGGAAGAGGAGCTCGCAAGAAGGAAGAAGGCTGCTACGAGCTACGATGGCGTCGCACCGGACAAGGGCGATCGGAGGCTCGATATGATGCAGAATGTCAACGTAGAGGAGCAGATTAGGGCTATCCACCAGAAGTTCGGGGATAAAAAGTCATGAATCCCCTGTGATGCGATTGTGCATGAGTAGGTGGATGGCGTTACGGGTGGTATCTGTGTGAAGTAAGCTGGATCATCGGGAGTATCATGGTCGGGTTGACCGGGGGACTCTGCAATGTATACTTCTCTGGGGGATGCAGTATCTGCGCTCAAACGACACCTGGTGCCGGAGATCTCGTGACCGTTGTAACCGATCTCATCTCACCCTGCTCTCGGGGCATAAGCGAAGGAAGGCGTGCTCGCTGGAATGCGCTCCGAGCTCACATTGAAGAATAGCCTACGCTCTTCCACCACGTAGAAAGATACTCCAGGTGGAAGCAGTCATCCAGACGAGCATTCCGCCTGCGCCGGAAAGGCACAGCCTCTCTCGATCTTCTCGTACGAGCAGCCCGGCCCCCCGACCGTGAAGGAGACAGCTTCGAGCGCAACATGGCTTGTTGACCACTTCCAGCTCACCAGGGCCTCTCTGTGAGGTGTGCGAGATGCTTTGTTAAGGGAATAGAGAGACTTTTGAGATGAATATAAGGAATAGTAGGGTATTGAGCTTACGCTTAGCCTGGTGTTTCTTAAGATGTAGATATTAGTGTATAAAGGCTTGTAGATGATTATAAGAGCTATAAGGGATGATTATAGAATCAGACGACTATCTTTTAACTTACGGTATTTGAGTATAAGGATAGGGCTAGGACTGCTGCCTTGAAAAAGGTGATCTATTTACAAGAGTACTACTTGCATACCTCGATTAGATGCTATTAGCTAAGCTGGCTTTTAGAAGTATTATAAAGAGTGAGATTAAATGATTTGTGTATTGATTAAGGGAATTGATAGACTTTTGAGATGAATATAAGGAATAGTAGGGTATTGAGCTTATGTTTAGCGTGGTGTCTCTTAAGATGTAGATGTTAGTATATAAAGGCTTATAGATGATTATAAGAGCTATAAGGGATAATTATAGAATTAGACGACTATATTTCAACTTACGGTATTTGAGTATAAGGATAGTGCTAAGATTGCTGCCTTGAAAAAGGTGATCTATTTGTAAGAGTACTACTTATATACCTCGATTAGACGCTATTAGCTAAGCTGGCTTTTAGAAGTATTATAAGGAGTGAGATTAAACGATTTACATCTTAATTAAGGGAATTGATAGACTTTTAAGATAAATATAAGGAATAGTAGGGTAATAAGCTTACGCTTAGCCTAGTGTTTCTTAAGATGTAGATATTAGTATATAAAGGCTTATAGATAATTATAAGAGCTATAAGGGATAATTATAGAGTTAGACGACCATCTTTCAACCTGGGGTGTCCAGACACGGGGATAGGGCTAGGAGTCGGGTGCGTACCAAAGATCAACCTTTGCAGAGCATGGTACGCCCTGCCGAAGATCAGTACTGCCTCTGGACCACCATCTTAAGCGCTCTCTGAGAGGGCCATGGCGCATGAACGACGGCAGCACAAAAGAGTTCTGGAAGATATACTAATTCTGCTCTTACTTGACGGAGACCTTGCTGACAGTACTTTAATAAAAGTTCATCTCTTTCGATAAAGTAACAACATCTCAGAGTACCGCCCGTCCAGCAAGAGCCTGGTCTTGAAGGGTCCATGGTCCCCCGTGAACTCGCCTATCCTGTCCCGGGAATGAATCTGACTCGATGTCAATAGACAGGTACTGAGATCCAACCAGGGCAGTCTTTGTAGGGTTTACTCTGATTCGGATACGGGAGAAACTTGGTTCAGATACTGCCAAGACGTGTAGGTGTATTGGTCTTTTTAAAATGCCAGCATTGCTGCGGTAACTTATCTCTGCCTCTGGATTCCCGAGCATGTCTAGAGGATCATGCTAGAGATCTGCTCTGCTAGGCTCAGCCAACACTCGGTGTTCAGGCCCATCATCGGAGGCGGATGAAAGTTCGGGAAAAAATGTATCCATGGTTGGCCTCAGGGATGAGGGATTTCAAGACAAGGCTCTGCAGACTGGGGACGTTTGGACTTGGCCAGTGTCAACTTCAAGACAGTCAGACTAGCAGACCGCAAGCAGTCGAAGACTTGAGCTACAGGTTCCAAGGTAGAATGGTTGTAAAATCCTGAACATAGCCAAAACGGCTACAGACGGGACCGTGTCAGACCCCCTGATCAGGACTACCAGTATTTCTGGGCCGTCTACTCTACGATATTTGATCTCTTGATCTATTTATATCTCTGCGTGACCTCACAGACACGAAAATTATACAACGAGAATTGCACCTGAAGAGAGCCGTAGAGGAAAGTGAAGAAGCGCAGACATAGGAAATGGTAGACTGGTACAAGATAATGGGTCTCGAGGCTTTGAAGTTCAGCAGGCAAAGGATGGCTTGAGCCAAGTAACAGAAATTATTTCGTAGGAAACTGCAAAGCCCCTCGAGATTGCTGAATCGACGGGTGGGCTTGGAGACTGATCCTCTCCAAGGATGGGAGACGTCCCGAGAAGGAGAGGATGAAGCAGTTGGTTCAAACCCAACTTTGTCCAAGAAGCCTTACCATACGACTATCTGGAGTCCGCATAGCTCGACACGGCTGCACCTCAAAGATCCAGAAGTATTGAGAGATAGGTGGAGTCCTCAGAGCTTGATCGCACATGAATCTCGGAACCCAAGAGCGGGAGGACGTTTGAGTGTATGAAGACTTGCACGGTGTGGAATCTTCCGTAGAGCTAGCAGCTCCAATCAGGTTTTCCCAAGTCAGCCAAGTCCTTGCACAAAAAGATCTTCCTGCAAAGGCAAGGCAGGCTTGGGCGATTCGGGCGGAGTAGGAGTATACCCCAACTGCAGATCTGGGTGCTGCTTCCTTCGAAAGCGGCCATGAGCCAAAGTTAATAGCATAGTCTGGAAAGCCATGATCAATGACCATGGCAACCAGACCTGCCTCCATCTTTACAAGGTATGGTAGTCCATATCTTGCGTTCGATGTGTCCCGCCTTATCCCATGATCCTCGGCCATACCGTGCTTCAGAAGGTTCAGAATCACCGCTCCAGATTGAACATCAATGAGCACCTCGATGTTCTGATTGAACATCCCCAGACCCAGGGCTGCATCCCTTGAATCTGCATATCTCCAGCCTCTTTGTCTCCAGCTTCTCCCCGGCTTATCCCCGGGGGAGATGTATGTCGTCAAGCAGCCGTCAAACATCCGAGGTTCAGCCTAATCCACAGTCCGGGCACTTCCGCTATTGGTGCGTGCACCAAGCCGCGGCGCAGAGCCTCTTTCTCCCCCTTTGATACCGTGCCCTTACGCGAGGAGCTAACCGACTTTGTTGACATTGGCCAGGATGCTGCGTTGACTCCCATCCGCCAGATGATGCCCGGACTGTGTCTTCGACGGAGGATAGTGAGGCGCAGAGGCTCTCACCTCTGAATGCTGAGCGGGGTATTGGCTGAGTCCCACCCCATTTGTACTGCCCGTAGCTTCTGCCTTGTTGATCTTGTGTATGTATCGCGCCTTGGATCGCAGCCAAGGAAGGAGGCGCACTCGTGGGGCTGCCTGTAGAAGCGCGGGTCTTCGGGCTCGATGAGAGGCAGGAATGCTGGGAACGTGGTCGCAATAAGCACTCTGTTCTCTGTTTGTACACAGGCAACGTGCCTCTGCTGCGTATCGGCGATGCTTTGAAGACGTGTCGCTCCAACAAAAGGCCGTCGCATAGAGAAGCTGTCTTCTGCTGTTCATTCTGCTTGCCGTTGTCTTATCTCCTCGAGAATCGAAGTCTATTTTAATGAAGAGAGAGGCCTCCGCGGAATCTTCTCCTTGCACGTTCTAGTCTGCTTTTGCCGTAACTTCGCTGATGCGATCCGTCATGTTTCGAGGCTCGAGGGAGATTGACGGCCTCCATCTGGTGTGACGTGGATGGGAGCGATACTCTTGTGCCAAGAGGGCCAGATTTGCAACTTCTCCACCGTGAGAGCGGCAGCAGACTTGGTCTCTTTGTACAGGGACCAAAGCCACGGTCCGTAATCGAGTGGTGGACTGGGCATGTATGGAAGCCCCCAAGTATTGCAAGCTGGCCGGCCGTGATCATGCCACACCAGACTCCGTAGCCTCTCCTCGTCCCGCTTCAGGGAATGCTACGCCTCTACGTTTGGGGAAGCTGGCGTCAAAAGATCTGCCATACTCCCATGGCCGTATTACATGGAGATGGAGCCCGCTTGGGCAATGGAGCAGTGTTACTCTCAATTAGCAATCCCTGTTGCTGTATATTGCATGCTGCTCTCTACCCAGCAATCCCACAGGATGAGCTCTTGAGTCACTGTACTCATGCTCTGGTAATTCTTGATAGTTACGTCTAGAGCCCTAACATGTCTGTTGCTGCGTCAAGCCTCTTTCTGCCCCCGAGTTCTCTACAAAGTTAGATCTCTATGTCATGGAATAGTCCCCTCCCCCTCCCCCTCTCCCTCCTCTCCGTTGCTCTTGATCAACAATAGTCACCTCTCTTGGCTACACAATAGCCGGAGTAGCTTCGGGGAAAGCCGTAGATACTTCTGGAGGCCTTTCTGGGTAGTCATCGACCAATGGATGGGGCTGTTCACCTATTCTACCGTGCTGAGCTAACGAGCCGAACACTAGCGTTCTCCTGCTCCTGCCCCGGCCATAAGTACTACGCTCTACTCCTTCCTCTCGGGATTTTTTCTTTTCTTCATCCCACAAAAACTCCAACTTCAACTTCTTCTCTCCGGCTCCTCCGTCGGCCAACCCCTCCAGGTCCGCCGACATCAGCATCTTCTCCACGTTTAGGTATCCTCCCTAAACGCCGACCTCTTCCAACCAACACAGTTACTTGCAAGTAAGTTGGCTTCCTCGTCCCTTGCCTGCTGCCTTGTCTTCATGGTGAGGCGCGTTGCTTCCAACGTTCTCACCGCGACCGATTCCACGCACGTTACCTTTGGACTCGATCACGTTCATCTCCCCTTACACCATCGGTCTTCCATCCTCCCCCTCGAGCAGCACCATCTTCTTGAGCATTCTGGCTGACAGCTACTCATCGCAGCGCAGATCAACCATACGGCAAGACATTGCTAAACAAAAAAAGAAAGTAAAAAAAATTGAAAACTTCAAAGGTAAGCAACTCTTACCATGCAACTAACTACTGTTTCCACCTACGCTTGGCCTTGGCCTCTATATCCTCTCCACCTTATCCTTGCGTCTTACATCTTGACACAATAACAATGAGATCTCATCTCGATCTTCATTCGTGCCCATCTCTCGTACATCCTCAACGTACCCCTCATCACTTGATCTTGTCTTGCAATCGTTGTTCAACTTTATTGACTCGTACTTTTTACAAAGAATATCCGATCTCAAAAACTCAGAGGTAAGAATCCCTTTCAGCTTCACATCCTTCTGTGAACTTCGTTGTCTTTCAGTATCGCATTCTTACCTCCTTGCACAGATCAATTGGTATCTCAACCTATCGTGTCACCTCGTATCTACGCAAAGTTTCCAACTCAATCCGTGTTCTACCTCGTCCATATTTCACGGCTTGGAATGGGCTGACATCTTTTCACAGCAACCCAAGATGTCTCAAACTCATGAGACTCCAGTCGCTACCGAGGCTCTCAGCACTGCTCCCTCCGGTGTCAACCCGCAAGAACATGGCTGGGTCCACAAGACCTCCTATGACTACGATAAGTATAACAAGTCAAGCAAGCAGTTAGCCGATGCTCAGGCCTCTGCTGGTGAGGGCGCTCCCGGTGTTGCTCCTGGCCTAGGCATTGAGGAGGCTGTTGGTGGTCTTCACATTGGTGAGTGGGCTAGCAACGCAGCCACCTACACCTGGGACGAGGACTTCGGTGACATCGGACCACGTCACCCTCAATTGGAGGCCATGTTGTTCGGTGCTGAAAACCATGTCCGCTCTGGTATCAACTTCTCAAGGTAAGTCAAATTTCCTGTTTGATTCAGATGCACAGCTAATCTCTTGTGAAGCATTGCGAACATTGATGTTGTTCAGGAGGGAGCCATTCGCATCAAGCCCATCAAGCAGTTTAAGGATGCGGGTTTGCACCCAGCCATGTTGAAGAACGTCGAGCTTGCTGGTTACGATGTTCCCACCCCCATCCAACAGTATACGATCCCCTCCGTCATCGAGGGTCATGATGTTGTTGCGTGCGCACAGACTGGTAAAACAACCCTCCATCTACACCATTATCGCTAACAAGAGGCCAGGTTCCGGAAAGACGGCAGCCTTCTTGGTTCCTATCTTGTCCAAGTTGATGGGCAAGGCCAAGAAGCTTTGTGCTCCGCGCCCAAACCCTATCCGCTTCGAACCTGGAATCACTCCTCCGGTTCGTTCTGAGCCGTTGGTCTTGATCGTAGCCCCCTCCCGTGAACTGGCGACACAAATCTTCGATGAGGCTCGTCGGTTCTGCTACCGCACCATGCTAAGACCATGTGTGGTTTACGGTGGTGGCCCCCTCGCCGAGCAGATCGCCCAGCTCGCCCGTGGCTGTGATGTCTTGATTGGCACTCCGGGCCGTCTCTGCGATTTCATCAACCGCCCTCAGATCTTGACTCTCAAGAGACTCAAATACATGGTTCTTGATGAGGCTGACGAGATGTTGGATCAATCGTGGGAGCAAGAACTCAAGCAGATCATGTCTGGTGGTGGTAAGGCTCCCATTTAAACTCTAAGAAGCAGCCACTGACTTCTTCACAGATCAGGAGGAGGGTAACATCAAGTATTTGATGTTCTCTGCCACATTCCCCAAGATTGCCCGTGAGCTGGCAACCCAGCACTTGACTCACAACCACGTCCGAATCCGCGTTGGCCGTGCTGGCTCCTCGCACGCCAACATCAAGCAGGATGTCGTCTATGTTGAGGCTCATTCCAAGCGCAAGGCTCTCTTTGATCTCCTCCTGTCGGCACCACCTGCTCGGACCATCATCTTCGTCAATTCGAAGCGCACTGCTGATGAGGTTGACGATTACCTCTTCAATTTGGACATCCCCTGCACGTCTATCCATAGTGATAGGACACAGAAGGAGAGAGAGGACAGTATCCGTGCTTTCCGCTCTGGCAAGGCTCCTGTTCTGATTGCTACCGGTGTTTCTGCTCGTGGTCTGGATATCCACAATGTTCTCCACGTTATCAACTATGACCTCCCTTCCCCTCAGTATGGTGGTATTCAAGAGTACACTCATCGTATTGGTAGATTTCCCCCTCTAAATTCAGAATCTCGGCTAATATCAACAGGTCGTACCGGTCGCATTGGAAACTGGGGCTTGGCCACCTCTTTCTACAACGACAGAGACTCGGACATTGGTGAGATGCTGGTCAAGACTCTCTTGGAAACTTCCCAGGTCATCCCCGACTTCCTTGAGCAGTATGTTCCAGAAGGATTTGAGCCGGCTGGAGAGGGCGAAACCAGAAGATATACTGGCAACGTCGATGATCTTCAGTTCGAGAACAACTCCGACAATGGCGAAGGCGAGGATGCTGACGCCGGCGGTGGCTGGGGCTCTGAGGATACTGCTACCGAGGAGGTTCAAGCCGAGGCGCCTCCAGCTCAGGCTGCTTCTTCTTTCCACCCCGCTGCTCCTCCTCAACAACATGGCAAGTCTCCCAACACCGTTGCCGCAATATCTCATAAATTCCTGGCAATCCACTGACTCTCTCTACAGTTAGAGCTCCGGTTACCCAGGCTCCTGTTCCTCGCCCAGCTGCTCCGGTTGACGATCCTTGGGGTGCGCCTGCTCGGGGTGCGCCTGCTCCTACTGTGGATTATTCTGCATGGTAAACGTTTTCGTCTCTCGTCATCTTTCCCAGACATTTACATCGATACCTTTCGATGCTGTTGTGTGTCTCCAGATACATCTCGGTGTATGCTTTTGGGAATGGTGGATGGACTGATCATCCTTGGTTGCGTGTATCGGTTCGCTCGCTAGTTTGTCTGGCGCGGGTACGGCAAAGGATCAACCGAAACTCGGATCTCTTGCGCCATTCCTTAGATAATTTTCTAATTGAATGGCTACTTGCAGACATCTCGGCCTGTGACTCTCCCTTGGGCCCCATGTGACTTGTCTCTCCTAGCTCCTGATAGTTCTGAGGTTGGGATGCCTTGACCTGAGTTAAGCATCTCGAAGCACCTCCGCCACGTCACATCCGCAGTCTGCGTGGATTCAACAAGGCGTGTTTCTAGCATGATGAAAGGTCTGGTGTGTGAAATGCGAAGAATCTTCTGCATTCTAGACTAGAGGCTCTTGAGTTTCCCGCCTGCTATCCTTTCTTATAGAATTCCCCTTTCCCTTTCTCTTCCCTTTCTCTTCCCCTCCGTCTTCCCCTCCCTCGTCCCCTCCCTCGTCCCCTCCCTACGCAGAGCCAGGCCCCAGGGAGCCCACCAAGTCGCGAAACCCGACGGACCTGACACGCCGGCGGCCGGTGCGCATCTCCTCCTCTCCTGTCTCTTGTCTCTTGCGCGCTCTCTGCTCTTGTTCTTCTGGCTCTTCTTCTTCTCCCCATGCAGCACGTACTCCTCTCACAGCTCCTCTCACAGCTCCTCTCAAGTCTCCCACGGTCTCCTACGGTCTCCCTCTTGGATCCTGTATCTCGCCCCCCCGCAGCTTTGCACCGGCCGCGGACTGCTTATCTCTCTCTATGCACGCATAAACTACCATACTCCTCCGCCTCCTCGCACCGACAACCCACGCCCGCTCACCATCTTACTCTCCCTGTGTAAACAAGCACGTTACCTGCTCCTGGCGACTGCCCCCCAGCCCTGTTCTAAATCCCCCTACGTCCTCCCTATCCTTTCGGTCCAGCACAGTCCAGTCCGGTCTAGTCTACTCCAGTCCAGTCTACTCCTGTCCCGGAATTCTCTTGCCCCTTCTACTCACGCACACACAAACACGCCTCTCACGCCAGGGCAGCACGTAACCTCCTCTTCTCTCAAGCTCCAAGGGCTCCAGGACGCGCATCGCTTCCCGGCTGACGCGCAATAGGAGACCGGAGAAATATAGAGAATGCAACAGTCGAGTAGTGGAGTAGCGGTATCATTACGTGTAGCAGAACAGCCATTACCCGCCAGTAGTATTTACCCACCCGCTCCTCCGCGTCCCTCCTATCTACAGCCTGCTCTGTCACACCCAGCTCAATCACAAAGACGAGAAAGTGGGTATGAATGGGTATGCCTGCTCAGAGAGTGCTCATGCAACGCCGAGAATTGCAAACTCCTTCTCAGACGGTACCAGGCAATGTGCCGATACAACGGCCTTATGATACACAACTCGTGATAAAAAAGCTAACACAAGGACGAGACTCACCCGACCCTATCCAGAATCCACTTCCGACCACTCATCCAAACATCCATAAAGAGACTGTCGCCTTCCGGCTCCAAGGCGTGTAAAAGCTTGCCTCTGGCCTTCCGTACCGGGAGGTGTCGCGTCCTTTCCACCGGCCGCTGACCGAGAATCTCCTGCTCGCTGAACCAGCTCCCGTGAAGTCCGTACGGGACTCTCTGCGGCAGCTGAACCCGACACACCACTTCCTTCATCCTCCGAGCATCAATGATCCATAATTCGCTCTTGGCATCGGGTCCAGCATTTCCATCTCGGTCGAGCTGGCTCTCGTCAAAGACGTACGACAATAACCAGCCGTCGTCTTCGGACTTGCCGTTTTTGCGGGCAACGAATCGCGATTCCTGCGCGTAGAAACCGGGGGGTAGTTTGAAGATCTTGATTGGGTCGTGCGGGTCATTGCCGGCGAGAATCTCGGCGACGGATCTCCCATCCACACATCCTGTGATCGGGGATGGGGGGTTCTGTTCTGCTCGCTCGATAAGAGTTGTAGCATCGACCTTGACTAACGAGTCGATTTTTACTGCCCGGCCTAGAGCAGCTCCAAAGGTGCTGTCTGAAACGGAGCAGCCGTAGATGTAGCGAGCTGAGGACATGGACATGTCGTCTCGTAAGGACGGGAACTCAAAGGGCATCGCTGTTAGAGCGAATTGGTGAGTAATCTTGTTCTCTGAGCTAGAGAGCGAGAAGCGGTAATAGTAAAGCCGGCATTGTTCCTCCTCTGCCGGGTACTTGGGCGAGGTGACTGGTTTCGGGATGGGTGCTGCTACGTCTCCAGCGCTGAAGACTAGAGATGCGCTTGTAAGACGGCATGCGAGCATATTGACGGCTGTCGTCTCCGTCTTGTTTGCCAAAGGGTTGAAGTTTGCTTCCTCCCAGGTGTTCGCGGTGTGGAAGATGCAACATGGATTCGTCTCAAACCAGCGTACGGCTTCGGGATGCCACCGAGGAAACACGCCAAATCTCGAGCGTCCAGAAGGATCGTAAGATACCACAGGCTCGTTCCTTGCCAGGTTCCTGGGGTCGAGGGAGAGTGGGAGATCCATAATGACAGTATGTGTGAAGGAAACGCCAAAGTCGTGCATCATCTTGGCAGACTTGATGCCCGGGACCGCCGCATTGACCACTCGGGAGGGCTGTGTGAGCGAGTTGGCGCTTTGCGAGCTGGGTATAATCGAGTAGAAGACAAAGGGGGCGAAGAACGTCGAGTGGAAGAGAATGAGTTCTCTGGTTCGAGGGTCGACCCGAGGGTGAGCGGTTGTCCACTCCTTCATGAAGCTTAGGAGTCCATTTCCTCCGAAACCATCTCCTGGCACAGTCTCCATAGCCGGCTCTCCCTCTGCTCTGCCTCCATCGAACCAACCCACGGTCTCCAAGCCGGGTAGAGAGATTCGTATGGGTGGTCCACTCTCGCACGTCGCCAGCGCT
Source organism: Diplocarpon mali (assembly GCA_024741835.1). NCBI lineage: Eukaryota > Fungi > Ascomycota > Leotiomycetes > Helotiales > Drepanopezizaceae > Diplocarpon > Diplocarpon mali. The sequence goes on from JAENRP010000209.1 coordinate 69,277, forward strand.
CGACCGTCATGGTAGAGAATGCCAGTATTGGCAACGCTGATCTTCTTGATCGCTTGCTCTGAGCCCGGAAGATGAGAGACAAAGACTAGGAGAAGAGTCCGAAAGATGCGTAGGATGATCCGCAGCAGGGTAGAGGCTGGGTTGACAAGTGTCGCAATGCTTGGTAGGATGGGGAGTCGCAGCGACGGCGAAGTGATGGTCGAGAGGTAGGCATCGGTGAGAATATACTGATTGACAAAAGCCGGACAGATTGAGCCGTCCCCACTCCTCTGGAAAGCCAGCCCGGTCAGCATCCCATCGCCGTCAAACCAGTGGGCATCTCTGCCCAGATCCTCGTTTGTCACCGGATTCCCGCCGTTTCGCACGTACTCCCCGCCGGCCAGCTCCTCCGGGATCGATCCGGCGTAGGAGCATGGGGTGAGCGGCAGGACTCGATGGATGGGAGCAAAGTTGCCATGGAGGTATGGATGGGGTCTCGTCGATCTGCCCTGCTTCTCACGGACTGAAGTCATGAGGAGGAATCGGAGCGAGCGGGGCTTCAGATGTCGAATGTGGACATGAACGTGTAGAGATAGACGAGTTCCTGTAGAGCTGCTGTCCCACGACAAGACTGGATGGCAGATATGGGAGCAGAGCAAAGCGAAGGCAACATTGGATGCCGACTGCCAGGAAGCCGAATCGTGCAGTCAGAGAGAGTCCCTCGTAGCGGTAATACTGAGAGAAAAGCTGTTGTATAGCTAGCTGTACATGTAGCGTTTCGTAGCTGTATTGTTCAGTTGAAAGGCTTGAAGGCTCCTCGGAGGAGATGGGAGCGGAATGGAGTGGGTAGGAGTAGTGGCAGCAGAAAGTGATGAGCCATGTCGACTCGAGCAAATTGCCATGGCCTGCGCTGCTGTCCAGTAGTAGTGTGCTGTGTACTTACTATGCGCTCCCGATTCAATTGCGACTGCGATTACTAATATCTCGACTGCGCTGGAGCTGACGAAGAGTTCGATCCTTTTCCTCGTCGGCCGGGTTGCCTGCTCGGGTCAGAATGAGGGTTAGGACACCGACACGGACACGATTAGATAAGCTTTCCTGTTCGTGGACAAGCCTTAGCGGGGCTGCCGAATGTCGTCATCATCATCATCCTCGACAGGGGTAGCTCACAGTCCGCACCTCCATATTGTGCACTTGTGTACTTGCAGCATGACACCCAGCTTCCGCACCAGACGGGCCGTGTACCCGGATTGTGCCGCTCTTCACCGAACTGTCTACTTGAGCCTCTGCGATGCGACCGTGGACCACGCCCCCTTAGCCAGATCCTCTCCAGACCAAGTCCTCGAGCTATTCCTGTTCCTATTCCTGTTCCTCTCCCGCTTCGCCCTCGTGCACCCGTGCACCCGCTCGTTCATCTTACATCCTCCCCTCGGTGATGCCTCCGCGATTGCGCGGAAGACGACGACCTGGGTGAGAGCTGGCAACAGGCACAGTCATGGGCTTCGAATATGCCCTTGTGTGAGTTGTGGTCGTGGGGACGAGAATGCAACCAAACCCCAACTGATTGTGCTCAGGCATCTCAAGTACACCATCCCGCCCGCCATCGTGTTGACTCTCGTTTACTGGCCATTCCTCCGTCGTATAGACCTGTACAAGATTGCCTCGCTCGTCACCATCGCCGTTGTGTCGACAATCCCATGGGACTCGTACCTCATCCGGCGCAGAGTCTGGACCTACCCACCACACGTCATCGTGGGACCGACCCTGTGCTCCATCCCGGCCGAGGAAGTCTTCTTCTTCGTCATCCAGACCTACAACACCTCCCTCCTGTACCTGCTCCTCAGCAAGCCAGTCTTCCACCCGAGCTACCTCGCGCTCCGCGAACACCAAACGAGCCTGGACCCTCGATGGAATCCCGGACATTCAACACTTGCAATTCTCGTCGTAGTTGGCGGGGCTCTGGCTTGGAGGGGCGATGAGGGAACATACTTGGGCTTGATCTTGGCATGGGCGGGGCCATTCGCGCTCCTGCTCTGGTCACTTTCGTCCCGGTTCCTCCTCAGTCTTCCGTATACCAGCACGGTGGCGCCAATTGCGATTCCAACCGTCTACCTCTGGCTCGTGGACACTCTGGCATTGAGAAGAGGAACGTGGGCAATTGAATCGGGGACAAAGCTCGGTGTACATCTGTGGGATGGCCTGGAGGTCGAGGAGGCTGTGTTCTTTCTGGCCACCAACACCCTGATCGTGTTTGGACTGGTTGCTTTCGACCACGCGCTTGCGATTTTGTTGACATTCCCGAAACTATTTCCTCGGGTTCCCGAACTACCATCGCCGGTCATGCTCGTCCAAGCACTTTTGACGCCCGAATCCGGGCAAGATATGGAAAGGGCCGTGGGTATCCGGCAGGCTGCGGCAAGGTTGGAATACAAGAGCAGAAGCTTCTCCCTCGCCAGTTCAACTTTTTCTGGGCGACTCCGGATCGATCTCATCGTCCTGTGAGTGTACATGTACGATTGCGGGCACGAAGCTAATATTGTAGCTACTCTTTCTGTCGAGTTGCCGACGACCTTGTCGATAATGCAAGCTCCGATGACGAGTCCCGAAAATGGATCATCAAACTCACCCACTACCTAGACAAAGCATATGCATCAAAGGAAGCTCGGATCGTCCAGAAACAACCAAGTCTTCACACCTACATAACAGAAAACTTTCCAGAATCGGCACAATTAACTTTACGCCTTCTCCCGACCCACCTGCTTTCCTTTGGACCTCTGTATGAACTCCTAGAAGGCTTCAAGACAGACCTTGTGTTCGACGGCAAGATTTCCTCACAAGCCGTCCGGATGTTTCCGATCGAGGATGAGGGTAACCTGGACGTATACGCAGCCCGCGTTGCTGGGACAGTAGCAGAACTGTGTTTGGAGCTGGTCTTTTTCCACAGCTACGCGACGACTACACCAGCTCAGCGAGTTCATCTCGTGCGTGCTGGAAGTCGAATGGGAGTCGCGTTGCAGTATGTAAATATTGCTCGCGATATCGCAACGGATGCAGCCATTGGGAGAGTCTACCTTCCGACTTCCTGGCTCAAAGATCAGGGACTCTCGCCACGGGATATTCTGGATAAGCCTCGTCGCTCAGAGGTCGAAGTATTGCGAAGCAGGTTGTTGAAGAAGGCATTTGGGGTGTATAGAGAGGCAATTGCTGCCATTTCTCAACTCCCCGTTGATGCTAGAGCACCAATGAGGGTAGCTGTGGAGAGCTACATGGAAATCGGGCGAGTGATGTCGGAGGCAGGGTATGATGTAAAAGAAGGAAAGGCGACGGTCCCGATGTTCAGGAGACTAAAAGTTGCGTGGAGAGCGTTGAGTGCTGGGTGATGAGCTTCGACAGATACCAAACTTAATCCTCAACTATAGTTCCAAATAATTATTCGCAATGATTGACAAATTTTCTTACGGCCCTTAACCCTCAAAAATAAAGGTCAAATCACATGTAAAAACCTGGCCGAAGGCCACAATACTCTTCCGAGTGGTTGCCAGCCCTTGCCAGCCTCAGAACACAGGCCAAAAGACTGGTCTGTTTTAGAATCGGAATCGCTTAGGTGAGTTCGAGTGAATTTCAAGGGCTTAGTTCGATGTATGTGCATGGTTATGTTCCTCGAAGGTTAACTACAAAGGCTTTTTATGGTCCAGACTCTTACGATCTAACAATTATTTTAGGCGCGGATCATGCATCTAAAAGACTTTGAGCAACACAGTTCTGTCCGGGTACACCAGGACCGCCCACTGAACCATGCACTCAGATCTCACGTCATGATCGTCTTAGGCGATCGAGACAGAATCCCGGGAGCTTCCTCTCACACGCACTAACCCACAATTTCCAACCTTCCACCAACATGCAGAGACAGAAGTTCCTCCCACTGCCAGTCTCTGTACTGTTGCAATTGCCAGCCTGAAATTAACTTTGAATGCCAATGGCCTCTCCAAATAAGAGAAAGACCGCCATCGTCGTCGGTGAGCAGATGCGCCGCCCCAAGCTCTCCCCAGCTCTCTCTAACTCTCACCAGGCGCAGGTGTCGGGGGCATCGCGACCGCAGCACGCCTCGCAAGAGCCGGCTACTCCGTCAGCGTCCTCGAGAAGAACAATTTTACCGGTGGCCGCTGCTCCCTCATTACGCACTCAGGGTACCGCTTCGACCAAGGACCCTCCCTCCTCCTGCTGCCCAAGCTCTTCACCGAGACCTTCCACGATCTCTCGACCTCGCTCCTTGCTGAAGGCGTACACCTCCTCAAATGCGAGCCCAACTACAATCTCTGGTTCGGCGACGGCCAGCGCTTCGAGCTCAGCTCAGATATGAGCGTCATGAAGCGCGAGATTGAGAAGTGGGAGGGGAAAGCCGGGTTTGAGCGCTACTTGAGCTGGCTGGCAGAAGCGCATAGGCATTATGAGATCAGTGTTCGGGAGGTCCTGCATAAAAACTTCGCGAGCGTATTCAATTTGCTGCGGCCGAGCTTCCTGAGGCATTTGGTGGAGTTGCATCCGTTTGAGAGTATCTACTCGCGCGCTGCGAAATACTTTTGGACCGAGAGGCTGAGGAGGGTTTTCACGTTTGGGAGTATGTATATGGGGATGTCGCCGTTTAGTGCACCGGGAACGTACTCGCTGCTGCAGTATACGGAACTGGCAGAGGGCATTTGGTATCCGGTTGGTGGCTTCCATGCTGTGGTCCAGGCGCTGGTAGGTGTTTGTGAGAGGTTGGGGGTTGAGATTAGGCTGGAGGCGCCGGTGAGGGAGGTCCTCACAAGCGAAGATGGGAAGAAGACGACGGGTGTCCAGCTCGAGAGCGGGGAGAGACTGGAAGCCGACTTGGTGGTTATCAATGCGGATCTAGTCTACGCATACAACAACCTCTTCCCAAACACGGACTCAGGCTCTCAATCCTATGCCAAAAGCCTCCAAAAACGCGACGGATCCTGCAGCTCCATCTCCTTCTATTGGGCTCTCTCCCAAACCATCCCGGAGCTCGAAACGCACAATATCTTCCTCGCAGACGAATACCGCGAGTCCTTCGACTCCATCTTCGACCGCCAGGGGATTCCAGACGATCCCTCCTTCTACGTCAACGTGCCCTCGCGTATCGATGCCACCGCCGCTCCGGACGGGAAAGACGCCCTCGTCGTCCTCGTCCCTGTCGGCCACCTCCTCAATTCGGCAAGTCGCACCTCCCAGGCCGCTTCAGGACCAGGCCCGGGACTCCTCCCCGAGCAAGACTGGCCTGCCATCATCGCCTCTGCGCGGGAGACCGTCCTCCGCACCATCGAGCAGCGCACTGGCTGCGCGCCCCTCGCTCCTCTGATCGTGCACGAGGAACTCAACACGCCTAGTAGCTGGGAGGAGAGGTTCAACCTCGATAAAGGCAGTATCCTGGGCTTGAGCCATAGCTTCTTCAACGTCCTGGCTTTCCGACCGAAGATCCAACATCCGAGCATTGCGGGGGTGTATTTTGTGGGCGCGAGCACGCACCCCGGGACCGGCGTTCCGATTGTGCTTGCCGGCGCGAAGATCACTACGGAGATGATTCTGCAGGAGCGAGGGGTGGATGTGCCGTGGCAGGGTGAGAGTTTGGCTGGGGACGAGGGCGTTACGCAGGGGCAGGAGACGAGCAAGCTAGATGTGGTGAGGAGGCGGGAGGGCACCGGGTGGGTGAGCGACTCGGGGATTCTGGCGGCGGCTGTGTTGGTTACGGCGCTGGTGCTGGGGTATCTGAAGAGCGGGCTCCAGGTTGGATGGGATAGGGAGGTGAGGAGGGGATGAGGGACTGGAAGGGTGTGAGTGATGAGTGGGACGGGGTAATATTTCTCATGAGATACGAGGGGTCTCGTGAGCCGAGGCTTGTTTACTTTGCGTGTTCGCTGTAGGGAGCATGGGACGGGATGGGCCGGGCTCTAGCGAGCCCAAGCGAGCACCTGTTTTCTATTGTTTACTATCTATAATGTTCCCGCCACCCGCTCCGAGTCCCGGTCTCGCGCAAATGACCAAGGTACCAATTACTGTCCTCCCGGCCTCAGTGCCGCCGCCTTACACGCGGGCCGCAAAAGCAGCAAGCCGGCTCTTGCCGATCAGTGAGGGTCTGTACGTTCCCGGAGACCGCCAGGCTGGTTTAGGGCGCCGTCGGTGCGGACTGGAATCGGGAGGTTGAGCTGGCGCATTCGGGTGAGATGTAGGCTTGGGTTCTGATTCACACCTGCACCTAGAACCGCTTGTACCGCGGACTATGCTCTGGCTCTCGCCCCTGGCCAGGCCGTACGGGAATGATAAGACGGAGATGGAGATGCAGGTCGCTGCGAGCCGTTGGCGGTCGGCCGCATGCTCCCTCGGATAGAGTACTCCTGGGTGGTACTCGCCATCGTCAGTGCTGACTTGGTCCTGGTTGGGTGTGGACAGGCAGCCTCATCCCGCGCAGGTGATTGAGAGGCCTGCTCGTTGGTTGGGTTCTCCTGTGCGAACACTTGACTGTATACGCTGGATGAGAGTCACGTGATGGTTCTGATTGCCGATCATTTCTTCTCCTCTCACTGACTCGCTCTCACGTACACATTCTCTCTCTCACACACCGTTCCTCACCGGCCTCGTATGCGATGCTGCATCCCACCCGCGAATCCCCGACACCATGGAAGTTCCTATCGACGCCATCACTCTCTCCGGCACCTCTGCTCGTTCTGCTGCAGAGCGGATGACGGCTACACCTCCCGCGCAGATCTGCAGCCCCAGTCCCATCCCACTCCCCCCCAGACCTCGGCGCGCCACGGCGACACGGGCGTCATGACGTGGATGAGTCGGCACGCTCCCGCACGGCGACAGTGAGACTCCCATGTCCCCGATCAGTTGGCCTGTTCGGCTCTGTGTCAGAGGGGGAGGGGGCTGCGGTGATTGGACGTAGTCGGCGGACAAGGGCGCTCTGTGGCGTTGGAAGGGGGGACATGCGGGAATGCTGGATCTGTAAGCGAGATCGCAGGCGGACGACGACGGCGACTCGAGCATGCATCTGGATTCCATTCCGTTTTTCTGAAAATCCCTTCAATGGCGCCGTGTTCAGTGAGTAGTAGACCTAGGGACTAAGGTATATGCGGAGTTGGATCTTGCTAGAGTGGGATGGTGCGGTAAGTCGGACGTTATATGTATGTATATGTGTGTGTATATATGTATGTGTATGTATATATATATGTATATATGTATATATGTATATATATGTATATATATGTATAT